>JAKOGI010001939.1:0-162209 GCA_029747015.1 Carnegiea gigantea
TATATATATATATATATATATATATATATATATAGGTGTCCTTGGGATAGATGTTAACATGTATGATTATTAATTAATATACCTGTTTTGACTTTGAAAAATCAAAATGACCTTGATTACTAGGAATCAGGAAGTTTCCTAAGCCTGCTTCAGTGTGATATTATCTGAATGCAAAAGGTTTGACTTGTAAAACGTGTCTGCCACGAAATTTCTTAGCTGTGTCCTAGTTGGCTAAAATCTCCTTTTTTCTTTGTTTTGTGGTTTTGTTTGTTGGTCATTCTGTCATCAATGTTTAGAGCAGGTCAAGTCTCACTCTTAACGCTACATTTTGTGTATTAGTTTAACTAGAAAAACCGTTTTGCAGTTCATGTAGTATTAGGTTTCATTTCAAATTCTAACTGCTTTCGTTTGTTTTGCTCACATTACGCTGGAGAAAAAGGAGGAGTGGGGGGACATTATGCTAGATTGTAGATTTTGCAGAAAATAGGGGTGTAAAATTTAAGCAACATCGTACGTACATGTGATAGCCTCAGTTTCAAATAGCTTGAATGTTACGAGAAAACATCATTGGATAAATGGTGGAGAACTCGCCTTTGAAGTGTAAGGTTAAGCGAGTGGGCTTGCTTATCCCTTTTCTCTTGACAACTGGAAAGCTTTACCCATATAATAATAATAGTAACAAATAATAAATGTCTTCCTACAAGACACTTTCTAAGTGTCTTGTTTTGGCCTAACAATCATATTATAATGTTTTTAAAGTGAAAAAAAAAAATGATATGATCGAATAGTGAAAGTACTTGACAAGTGCGAAATTTATCCTTCATATTTAAAAAAAAAAAAAAAAAGAACCATTCTTGGTTCCTTGGGTGTTGAATTTGTCAAATTTGACCAACTTATTAATTATGCAAAGCTTTTGAAAGTATAGCTCCCCACCACATGATATATGTTATTTTTTATTTTAACCTGAAATAGTTTGAGGTTCTTCAATTCGGACACTTGGATGCAGTAGATATCTTGATTATCTGAAGCCTTTGGACGTCTGTTAGCTAGTGAAATGTCCTTAGATATGGTCAGATGATTTTTGTTTTATTATCTGATGAGTTAAAGGAATCGAAATAAGTTACGTTCAACTTGAGCCACCTCGATACTAGCCTGAACCCTGTTTATGATGATCCAAATTCCAAAGTAAACTACCCAACACAAACTAGATATTTGGAGCCCCCATGTCTGCCAACTCTAGCATCTGTCATTGAGTTTTAGGATCTAACTAAAATTATTGTCCTTGCGATGTAAGGATTGAGTTAGATAGTATGTCAATATTTAGAATTATAAACACTTAATGTAAGATGTTGCTTTTGTTGTTAGGTTTTTGTATTGGTTAAATAATTTTTATTTGTTAGGTTTTTTAGGCTTATGAATGTGTCATTTTTTCAATTTCTCAGTAATTGATTAGGGTGAAGACGAAAGTGTTTCAAATTGTATAAAAAATTAAAAAAGAATTAATTATATGCAAGCTAAAAGTCAAAATAACCTATATAGAGTTAATATCCTAACAATTAAAGTTAAGACACTTGGCAAAAGCATATGAAGTCATTCAATTTTAAATATATTTATATAGATAGATAGATAGATTATATAGATATCAGTCAAACTTAGCTTGCTTCGCACTTGTTCCCCAAACTCTTCTTTGATTTGCACAAAGTGCAAATCTCATGTTTGACAGAAGTGAAAGATAGAGGAGGATATTGAATTTGTGGTCGATAACTTGGCCTGGACTTGCAGTAAACGGGTTATTGAATTTGTGTCATTGATGCATCCCATGCGTCGCAAGCTAGTGATGTCTTTGGTTGGATAATGGTATTTTGCGGCCGACAACTTTAACTTGAATTTGTGTACGTCATACTATAAGTCCTAATTAACATACCATATATATTTACAATATAAAATATATGTTATCATAGTGTGTTCAAATGTAATTACGGAATATAGGATCGATTTTGTTTGAACTGGATTAGTAACTCAAAATTCTCCGTAATCTTATTAATTTCATTAGTGTAATTAAATTACAGTGTTGATTTTCCAGTAAGAAAGAATAGAAAAGTTGAGAGCAATCTTAACTAAAGTTTGTTTTCTTCTTTTCAAACACTTTAATTAATTCAACAATAGTAATAATTTGACATCTGTTTTTGGGCATGCAAGCGCAGACGAATCTAGCTAGCACATTTATTGGACGTTCAATCCTTGCAAATCAAGCACTACGTACTTTCCAAAAAAAACTTGGTTAATTTAATTCTGTGTAACTTCTGGAAAAATGGAAAAGCAAAAACGAAAGAGGAACAAAATAGATCAAAATTAAATGGCATATATGTTCAGAATGGAATTAAATTTTTTGGTTTCTAGACGACAATGGGCAAAATTAAAATACTTGCATCAATTCATCATATGTATATATACTTGCAATATACTAAAGAACAAAGTAATCAAAAGACTAGTCCCACTAATGATGCCTAACTATCTACACGCACAAATCAATTAATCTTCCTAATAAGTCGTCGTTCCTCATGATGTCTGATTAATATGCAGCGGTTATTCGGCTCATCAACTTGCAGTTGTCCAAGTACTTCTTCTCCGTCCGGGCTTCTTCTCTGAGCCTCTTCAGCTTTCGCAGTGCTGCCGTTGGTCGTTTCTTCATCGTCAGCTTCTTCTTTGATCCATCTACTTCTTCAAACGTGCTTATCTTACGCTTTCCTACTTTGACGTGCCGCTCAATCTTCTTACTCGATTGATCATCAAGTTCTTGTTCGACTTGGGTAGTTGATTTTGGCTGCAATGCAATGATCCTAGTAAATCTAAGTTTCTGGGAATGATCATGTAGGGCTGGGAAAAGCACTGTAACCTTCATGTTTAGGAATGGATCGATCAGTTTGGGGGTTTCTAACTCTAGAAACTTTGAATGCAAAACGGGAGGAGGTGAACTAATAAGGAAAGGTAGAAGTGGTAGAATTACGGACGTTAGGGTTTTGGAAATTTGGGATTTGGATTTGGCGGGGGACTGTTAGGGTTTTGGAAATCAGGGGAAAAATTGTTATCGGGACGATGGAAAGAAGACTAGGGTTTTAAGGGTGAGAATTAGGACCCGAGCTTGGGTTTATATAGAAATTAGAGTTTGGTGGTTTAAGGGACTCTAGCTGTCACAGATATTTTCAATTAATTGCTGCCCAAGGATGAATAATAATAATAATAATAATAATAATAATAATAATAATAATAATAATAATCAATTTCATCATCATCATCATGAATTTGTTGTGTTTAGTTGGCTATACGAGGATCGCGTATTATGACCCATTTCAAGATAAAACAACAATAATTAAGGACAAATTAAAGATGTGTAGCCATCAGCAAACTTACCCAGTGGATTTAAAATTTTTGCTTTAATTTTTTTTTCTTTGCCCTTTTTAAGTCCCAAAATTCAATATTTAATAATCAGAGTAATTGTAATACTTTATTTTAACTTTGTTTCAGAATAAGTTTAGTTTATGATAACTTAAATCAGTTCACAATAAGTTAAGTTTAAAATAATTTCAGCAAATTAAAATACGTTTACTCAAAGCAAGTTTTAATAAGTTTAATTTTTTTAAAAACGTTAAATTTAAAATAAGGCCAGTCAAAATAAATCGAAGAGAACAAATTAAATTTAAAGTTCAGCGAAAGTTTTGGTGTTGATTTACACATTGTTGTATCATGGTGTGTCTTGGATTGACAATGGTTGACGGGATCCATCAATATCAACACAAGATTCTAAACTAAAGTAGAAGAATACTCTTAATAGTATAAATGACGATGATAGTAGCTAGTAGTACAAACTGGTACTACTACCATCATTAATAACAACTACTATCATTCCTGCATTTGGATTTCCATTGACGAGCTGAACAGATTCATATTGTGGTCCTTAAATTACTAACTATAACATTCTAGGTGACTCGAACTTCATATTGCGGTTTTTTATCATTTTGCATAAATACATTTGATTAGAGCCATATATAATAGTCCAAATTAATTAGATCTCAAATGCTGAATTAATTGCTGTTGAAGTGGTTGGTGAAAATATTTAAATTTAAAATTGCTTTATTCTTCTTGATATACAAATATAGTTTGATAACGACATTTTTGGGCTAGCACATATGAATTTAACTGGCTAAATTCTTGGATGATTCGGCAAAAATACTGGTATCAACATTATCATCCGGCATCCAACATATATCTATACATGACACATATTCACATAGAGTTTCCATAATCATCATCATCATCACCACCACCAGTGATCACCATCACCAGGCATTCATGACAACCAAGATTAACATGATCAATATCCAGCGGCTATTCGGTTCATCAACTTGCATTGCTGCAGATACTTCTTCCCTAGTCGAGCTTCTTCTCTGAGCCTCTTCAACTTTCGCTGTGCTGCTGTTATTGGTTTCGTCATTATAATCTTCTTCCTTGATCCCTCTGCCTCCTCAAGTGCGCTTATCTTATGCTTTGCTACTATGAATTGTCGCTCATTCTTGTTCATCAATTGCTCGGCACAACTTCTTGTTCAACTTGGGTAGTTAATTTTGGCTGCCATGCAATGATCCTAGCTAGTAAATCTAAGTTTTTGGGAATTATCATGCATGTAGGGCTGGGAAAATCACTGTAATCTTCATGTTTGGGAGTGGAGTTTGGGGTTAATTTCTTGGGTTAGAAGCTTTGAATACCTTTTGGTGATAAACGGCAGGGGATGAAGTAATTAAGGAAAGGTACAAGTGGAATAATTAGGGTTTAGTGGTGAAATTAAGGCGGTGCTTTACTTGGAGTATATATTTAGATCGAGTAATGAGCATCCGCCTAAGACGGGGAATTACTTAACGAGCCTATTTGATACCCAACCAAAATATAAATGAAATTAAGGCATTCTTCTATTCAACTTATTTTTTTGTCAAAGTAAATTTAGTTCACTACAGTAAAAATCAGTTCAATTAAAAAAAAGTTCAGTTTAGAAAAAATAAGTTCATTTCGTTTGAAAGTTTAGAATTCAATAGAAATGAGATCACTTAATTTCAATTCAGCAAATAAAACAAAGTTTAATTCAAAAATAAAATCAGTTTAGTTTAGTTCAAAAAATTGAATTTAACTCAGTTTGGATAAATCTAGTTTAGGTAAGTTCAATAAATCTAAGTGTACGAGCATTAGTTTAAAAGTAATTCCATATGCAAATATTTGAAGTAATTGTTTTTTAATTAATTATGGTGATTATTAAATATGAACTGCTAGTTTTTGTTAAAAGTGAATTGCAACTTTTCAACACAAACCCATGGGCATTTATTTTATTATTTTATTTTATTTTATTTTGTAGTCAAGTTTATTCATCCCTACAGTAGACCAAGAGAAAGATTTTGCAATATGAAAGGGAGCAAACTTTATATTATATGTCGTGGGCTTTAGACCCCAATATCTTCTATTGAAGACGAAGTATTCATGACTTTCTTAAATGGTGTTTCTCAACTCGTGATCAACACACACCTACACTCGAAGGTCTGTTCCTGAAGCAAACTGAAGGTAGTCTATGAAGTTATGCCTTGCCCTTGGTGTTACCTTTCATGCCAACTCTGTACATAATTTATGTTATATAATTTTTAACATAAAACAAGGCATATATATAAAAAGTGTGTTATAATAAGACATTTATCATTATAACAGAACTTAAGTAAATTTCTTCTTGCACCAAAACAAAAAATCATTAAAAAATATCATCATTACCTAATAAAAATTATTATATAATCCGTAATCACAGGAGGAAAATTTTTTTTAAAAAAAGAAGAAGAAGAAAAAGGTGTATGCAATATAGCCATGCATAGATCTGACGTGTATCCTCCTGATCGCCGTCTTGATTAAGCTAGAATTATTCTTAATGATTCTGTAATTCAATTTCTTGTAGAGAATTTTGCCTTTGTTCTTGTAATATGTCTGAAACAAATGATCCCTGACTAGTAAACTGTTAGACAATTCACTTCACTAGATTCTGAACCCTCTATTCAACTTAATTTTGCCAATAATGCAACTGCAGCTACCATTTAATTTAGTACAAATTTTGAATAGTACACAAATTGCACAAACGCGGCACCAGATCACACGCCCCTATAGCTCAGTGGTAGAGCGTCAGTCTTGTAAACTGAAGGTCTGTAGTTCGATCCTGCATGGGGGCATTTGTATTTATGTATTCTTGTACTTTTTTAGTTGGACGTACTCTTGTGAGAAGAGATGTCTAACAGTTTTCATTAGTTCTATTTACCATTGTTTTTTTTTTTAAAAAAAAAAACATACACGGCACAAGTACATGTGGCAATTGAAAAAAGAGTATAAACTAATGCAAATTAAACTATCACACCTGATGCAGGATCAGTCCTTAAACTTAAGACATTGTAGATTCTGATGCTGCTGATGCAAAATATCAGGAAGCTGAACATAAGTCATAGATGAGACATGAATTTTATAAGGAACTCCAAGATTCCATCGCATTTGATCTTCCCACTGTCACTTGCTTCTCCTTCTCATTACAAACGTGCAAAGGTCTCTTGCTCCCATTTCATTCTCTCACCAAGCTGTAAACTTACACCAATTCTTGCCTCAAGCCCATCAGAATCCACTGGCCTAAACCAATCCTTCCCACCAAACCCATCATTGGCCCTGATCGCCTTCTCATAAACTGCCACCCTTTGAATAGGAGCGACAACATCGCCGGAAACAATGTTCCTCTTATCAGTCCAACAAATCACATCCAGTATTCGATGAAATGCCTGAACCGAGTCTGATTTATTTTCAGACCAACAAATCACCTACTCTTGTAAACTCGGTGACCGACGGACTTCTTGCTAATGGTTTACTTTGCGATCAATCATATCTCTCCCATTTGTTTTTGGATGACACTGAGCTGAGCAAGATCAAAGATAATTGTGATATCTTGAGCATCATCCAGGAAAGTCATCCCCCTCCACTTAAAGTTTGAATTCCAAGCTAATTCTTGCCATTGGTAGTTCTGATTAGCCGCTAATGCTGCTTTAGAATGTTAAAAATTGTAGTTATGTGTCGCTTTAATAAGACACATTGTCTCTTAGCTCAATTTTTGACCAAGCCCAACTGTATAGGCTGCTAATACTGCCAAGACTCCTTGTGGATTCCACTAAAGTGGTGTTGAGGGAAGATTAAAACGCAGGCAATCTTCTCCCTACAACCAGAAGTAGCGTACATACAGAATGCTAGTGCTGTGTATCTCATCCAGGACAGATGCCAGAAGCATTCAAACAAGGGGGCAACACGGGCTGAGTTGGCACTCAATACCACACTAAGACTAAGAGAAGAAGGGTAAGCAAAGTTGGGGCTAGGCAGATATATGTGGTAAGACTTAAGAGCTAGGTAGAGATTACTAGTAGCTAATAACCAAGTTGGTAAAAGTTGTCGTGTGCTATCATGTGATACGCGTCTCAGACTTCATTCGCTGAAGATCTTGTCTTGCCACATTGCATATCAACGTCTGCTCTCATCATATCGCCTCCGTAAACAACAATAGCCAAGTCCAACAGCTTGGCCCTGTGGGTGTTCAGCAATTTGCTGTGTGGGTATGGCCAAGTCTCTAGTAATACTGACCTCGTTGGATAGGCTATTCAACAAAATTTTTCTTATGACCACTTGACCAGGCTAACACACAGAGGTACAGCTGGAGGGGTCTGACATTGTTACAGATTGAGGCTGACCACAATTATTGTTGAAATTAGCTTGACATTAAGAGTGAGGCTGACCACAAAGTGGTGTGTCATTATGGAAGTAGGAATACTGAACATGATCATTATAAATAAGCAGCACTTATTCAACGTTCAATCAGAGATGAGAATTTTGTTTCCCTGAAAACAATGCTTTTCTTCAATATCTTTGTTTTCTTTGACACATTCTTTTTTTCTGAATGGTCAAAACTCAGCCTCTGACTTGCAGAGAATCACCATGGAGCACCAACATAGCCGGTCAATTTCAGGTATGAGCTACTTTCTAAATGATTTTGGATGTTAAGTTTTGCTGCCTGAAAGCACCTTTTGTGAATTCACTCTTGTTTAATTGTATGATTATCCTTTCTAGATCCCATCGTGACAGGTTTCCAATCGAATTTGTTTACTTATGAAATGTTTTATTTTATTGAATTAAACAAACTTTTTTTTTTTGGGGGGAATCGATCACTTTTCTTGTAGGTTTAAGGCTTCCTACATTTGAATATCTCCAGACCCCATTAGGAGTGGGGAACTCACACTTGTTGGTGATCTTTTTCGGATAGCATGTCTCTTGATTGCACTGACCAGCTGATAAAATTCCAATGATTTACTCTTTTAGTTAGTAGGTGTGGCAAAATTGACAGAACCAAGAGCTAGATTTAAAATAAGATAACCTTATTGAACTCGAATGTGAATGGATCCAGAATTTGCCAAACCAATATTGATTCTCAGTCACAGCGAGTTCGACCAACAAACTACTAGAAGACCTGGACATGAACCAAGAACAGTACAACCTGAGTTCTGACCCTAGCCAATGAAGCCATACTGTTCTGTTAAACTATCCTGATTCAGTCTGACATGAACCTGAGCATGTTATCTGCCTGGTCTTATGGCGATTGGGTTTAGATTTTCTGGAAGCTGCAACTCTTTTGTACACATGGACATTAAGAAACACTGCGATGCATTCACATTTTTTTTTTTTAAAAAAAACCCATCAAGTACATATTGGAAACATCAGGTGGACAAAGGGAAAACAAGCAAAACAAGAAAAACAGGTCAAACAATGTTAATTCCTTCGCAAATTGAGTCATTGCTGAGTGAATATCGGATTTAGTTAGGGGTTTCATTCCCACTTGCATCTGATCCGGTTAGTGTGGTTGAAATCATAGGTCAGGACTAAGCTCCTATCCAACCTTTTGAGCACAAACTGTTCAACGAGCATGTAACATCCAAATTTTTGCCATGAATCTCCCCCTTGATATTTCTCCATTCGAGCCACCATCACTTGCTTTTCATTCCCATGAACCCACCCAACTCTTTCTTGCTCCCATGTCATTCTTTCAATGATTACCAAGCTAAGCCCTATCTTCACTTGCAATCCCATTTCATTCTTAGTCTAAAACCACATCATTACCTTAGCTTCATCTCGTTCAGGTATAGCTTCCGTCCAAGAAATCCTGACAACTTCTGTGGGAACAACAACAGTTAGAGCCACTGTATTGCCTCCAACATCACCATTTTTGCATGCGGATATCCTTTCCCATCGCTGCTCGAGTGTCAACTTATAGAACATTGTCCTCTCCATTTGCTCTTTCTGAGTACCCTCCCTGACAAACATGAAGGGGCCATACCACTTTCCTACACTCACTGGCAAACTTTGCTCACGAGACACTGGGAAATTGAAGTCTGCCAGCTGAGAACGAAGAGCAGAGTTGATGCCACTCGCCTCACCTATTGGATAACTGTTAGGAATAATATTAGAGCAACAATAATAGCGGAAGCGATAGGATGAGTTAGAGATTCAGAATTCAAGTGAATAATAGAAAACAGAAATAAGAAGACGAGATTTAATGTGGAAAACCCAATGCGGGAAAAACCACGGACGGCGACAGCACCAGAACAATTCACTATGAGCAGGAAAGTACACCACGATCACAATCACCTCAGTGATTCGATCAAAGAGCAGAATTACAACCTCTCTATTGTAATCTCTCACAAAGTACTTCTACCTCTCAATGTATGTATTAGTACTGGAGATGTTTTTAGATCCTAGGCTTAACCCTCTTTATATAGGGTCTCAAAAGTAGGGTTTTCCCCCCTAACTTGCAACCCTAGCCGCCAGGTGGAATTCCCCCTTGAACAGAACTCTAACCGCCTTCCGAGAGGGGCGGCGTAAACACACAGGGCACGACCGTGCCACGTGGCACGGTCACCCCGTGCCACATGGCACGGCACCCCCGTGCCGTTTTTCTGTCCTCTTCGACTAGACGTTCTTCGTCTTGATATGCCCGTGTCCTGTGTAGCACGGTCCCACCGTGCCGGTACTTGGATTTTGGGCCACGAAACCCAACAATCTCCACCTTGGACCAAAATCTCCAATCTTCAACTTTCCGTCGCCGTCGTCTCACCCCAAAGGGTGATGCCCCCTATGGGACTATGCCCCGCAGGACCCTCAGTGGCTGTGGACGCCTACCAAGTCCAAGCAATGCTTGAACTTAGCTCTAGGAGATGATTTATATGAACTTTTCTTCATATATCCTGCCACAGTAGATGTCTGCAAGACATAGAGGCCTCCTTGCCTCAAACCCTTTAGCAGAATCCTACTGCCCTTTGAGACCTTCAAAACTCCACCTTCAGCTGAATATTTGCACCCTTTGGATTCAAGGGTGCCCAACGAGATGAGGTTATGCTTCAAGTCAGGAACATGACGAACATTCGATAAAGTTCTGACAACACCATCATGGGTCTTGATTTTAACAGTACCGATTCCAGTTACATTCCATTGGGCATTATTGCCCATGTGAACAACAGTTGAGTCAACTGGATCATATGTTGAAAACCAATCCTTGTGAGGACACATATGACAGGTACACCCAGAATCAAGAATCCAATCAGAATCGCTCCCCCCTTCAGTGGAGGTAGCAAACAGAACGTCACCATCAGAATCAGATTCAGCAAACGAAGGTTCAGCAGGCTCCTGAGGATTATCTTCTTCTTTCTCCCTCTTATTTTGTAGTTTCCAGCAGTTAGCAACAATATGACCCAATTTACCACAGTAATTGCAGGTCTTACCAGCATGAGGATTTTTAGACTTAGAACGGTTCTTACTCCTATTCCCGTTCCCCTTTTCAGTTGTTGTACCCCTTACTGCTAATCCCTCAGCAGAATCAGCATGAATGTCAAGATCAAACTTCTCCTTAGACAACAGGTTTGACTTAACATCTTCAAACGATATAGTATTAGAATTACTATATAGCATAATCTCCTTAAAATGTTTATAAGAAGGGGGTAACGACACAACAAGTAAAATAGCCTTATCCTCATCCTCAACTTTCACATCTAGACTCTCCAAGTCAATAAGAATAGAGTTAAACTCATTCAAATGCTTTTGGACAGGGGTACCTTCAGCCATACGAAAGGTATACAACCTTTCCTTCAAACGGATCTTGTTGGCGAGACTCTTCGCCATGTAGAGTTCCTCCAGCCGAGCCCAAAGATCCACCGCAATTGTCTTATCAAGCACCTCTCGCAGGACATGTGGTGCCAAGCACAACTGTATGGCTGAAACCGCTTTCATCTCCAGTTCCTCCCATTCGTCCTCCGTCAGCGACCCACGCCGCTTCTTCTGTTCTTCAGTCCATTGCTCATCTGTTGTCTTTTCGGGTTTGACATGAGGTCCCTTCAGGACCTTCCACAACCCGTGCTGGATGAGAACTGCTCTCATCTGCACCTTCCAGAGATTAAAACTAATCTCTCCATCGAACTTCTGAATATCTACCCTCATGATAGAAGACATCCTATAACCTGGCTCTGATACCACTTGTTAGGAAAAATATTAGAGCAACAACAATAGCGGAAGCGATAGGATGAGTTAGAGATTCAGAAATCAAGTGAATAACAGAAAACAGAAATAAGAAGACAAGAGATTTAACGTGGAAAACCCAATGCGGGAAAAACCACGGACGGTGACAGCACCAGAACAATTCACTATGAGCAGGAAGAATACAACACGATCACAATCACTACAGTGATTTGATCTAAGAGCAAAATTACAACCTCTCTATTGTAATCTCTCACAAAGTACTTCTACCTCTCAATGTATGTATGAGTACTGGAGATGTTTTAGATCCTAGGCTTGACCCTCTTTATATAGGGTTTCAAAAGTAGGGTTTTCCCCCCTAACTTGCAACCCTAGCTGCCAGGTGGAATTCTCCCTTGAACAGAACTCTAACCGCCTTCCGAAAGAGGCGGCGTAAACACACAGGGCACGACCGTGCCACGTGGCACGGTCACCCCGTGCCACATGGCACGGCCGTGCCACATGGCACGGCACCCCCGTGCCGTTTTTCTGTCCTTTTCGACTGGACGTTCTTCGTCTTGATACGCCCGTGTCCTGTGTAGCACGGTCCCACCGTGCCGGTACTTGGATTTTGAGCCACGAAACCCAACAATGACTCTAGGGGTCCGAGGCATTGACTTTCCAGCCTGATCTCCTCAAGAAGGTTGGAGGAAAACTGTCAGGATCAACAGACCGAGCAGAGAAAGATTCACCAGTTCTTTTGAAGATCTCAAACTGCTGATCAATGTCATAAGAATCCAGTGTTTTGGGAGGTTTGTCGGGAATGTAAATTCCACTGCCACAAAAGCAATAAGGTTTGGGTTTCTCCTCTTCCTTTTTTCCGCTTGTATATGCTAACCTATAGATAGGCACCAAATATGCCATATTAATAGTAACATATGCATATAAATTGTATAAACTTTATTTGCATGGAGATTATTGACATAACCTTTTTTGTCATCGTCTTTTGCCACAATCACATAGTAGCGGTTGGAAGACAACAGTTGATCAACGAAAGGAATGAAGGCTGCTTCGTCTACATAGTTATCTTCTCCTGAAGTGTATTCAACTGTTAGGAGCTTGTTCTGAGGGAATGGGAGGTCCTTGATAGGTTCCCTAGTCTTCTTACCGGACCAAGTAGTTATGTATCCTACATCGTCTGCATCTTCAAGTATCAGGTAGCCGGAACCTGGCCCTTCAGGTGGCACAGAAAGCAAGTCGGGGTGGCTCTTGTATAAACAGAGTGGCCTTGTCACAAACATTAGGATTTGGAAAATTCTGATCCTGTATTCCTTGTTTCTTTGATGTTCTCATGTTCATTCTATCTTGACTTGGTCTATATAGATTGAAGTTGTCAAACCGTATTGAATTGATAGTTTCTTTGGCACATTGATTTGGTCTGAACTCTGAACAATTTTGATGTTTATAATCTTTTGGATATGAGGTGGGCTATTGACTTATTATATCTAAATTGGGTTTATCAGACCAGAATCATTGTCGTGCACTCTGACATTTCTTCGTCTTTTTTTTTAAAAAAAAAAATCCTAGTGTAATCGTTCCACCATCTAAAGTTGTTTGTAGTCAAGTTTATTCATCCCTAGAGTAGACCAAGAGAAAGATTTTGCAATATGAAAGGGAGCAAACTTTATATTATATGTCATGGGATTTAGACCCCAATATCTTCTATTGAAGACGAAGTATTCATGACTTTCTTAAATGGTGTTTCTCAACTCGTGATCAACACACATCTACACTCGAAGGTTGGTTCTTGAAGAAAACTGAAGTTAGCCTATGAAGTTATGCCTTGCCCTTGGTGTTACTTTTCAGGTCAACTATGTTGTATAATTTTTAACCTAAAACAGGACATATATATAAGAAATGTTTTACAATTTTAGAACACTATTAAATCAAATTGAGATACAAAATTTGTCTTGGGATATTTATTCTTTAACTTAGTTTTTAGCAACTCGCTTCAATTGAATTCAACCAAAATAAGTTTAGCTCAATTTTGTCAAGAAAATGACCGGTTTTGTAAAAATAAGTTGAGAATTTCAATAAAAATAAGTAAAGTTCAGAGAAAAAATAATATTAATTCAGTAAAATAAGTCCAATTCAATATAATTTAGAAATCAAATTTCAATTCAGTTTAGATAAGTTTAATTTAGGCTTATGTTGAAAATTAAACCGCGTTGTTAAATTCATAGGGGGACAAATTTTGTTGGTAATATATGTTGAAAAAGAAAAAAATGATGATACATGTGTTATTGTAAAACACTCTTAAATGTCTTGCCTTATTTCAAATTAACATAGTTTGTAATTTAAAATCACCAAATTTTCAATAATTACACTATTAAACATAAGTATTTATCGATTACGTGGTCGAAGTACTAAATGACACGTTAATCAGATCAACCATACATGCGAAGATATGCAATATATATTTTAGAAATATGATAGATTATTGATAAAAAGATGATTTAATAATTTATAAATTGCATATACTTTTACTATTTAATTACACTATTTTTTTTTCGATTTAGAGATCCTATAATATGATTTATAAGTCAAAATAACATACTTAAACGAAGTGTTTTGTGGGAAGATATTTAGCATTTGCAAAAGCAAAATACTGAAAAAAGAAATCCTTACATGCCCTCCGTCCCTCCCGCTTCCTTCCTCCCTACTCCATTGTAGTGTACTTGGAACTGCTCATTTCCTCTGCAGGTATTAGAGAGAAGGAAAATGCGGAAGTATGTAAGATTCTCGAGACCTTTAAATTATCATCTGTGTTCGATGATGACTTGCGCCTAATTTTCCGGCCATGTCATAATTATCGCTTTGATCATTCTTGTACGTCAGTTTTAAGACAATTAATCTCAAGTTTACTACCATTTCCGGATGATTTTACTTAATGGGCTTGAAACTGCTAGTCGGTAGGAGACTGAAAAAGAGGGGTTCATATTCCCTAATTTTGATGGTCTTGAAGCTCTCTTTTCTTCAAGTATACTGGTGTATGTGTATGTGATGCTGGCATGTGGGTATGATTTATTTTTCTGAAATTTGAAATGGGCAATCCCCATTTGCCAAATAAATCAGTAACTTGTTCATGTGTTCAGGGTTCTTTCTACTCTGACGTTCTGCGTTTTGTGTTTTAGGGTTTATGAATCTGCAGTGTTTGAAGTGGGTCTTGACTATCAAGTTTGTAAAGCCATTTATTTGATTCTAAATAAAGAAGGCATCAGCTAGGGTTGACCTTAATGGTACTCAATTGTAGAAAAACTGTAAATTGTTGCCTTGATTTCTCAAATGACAGTTAGATCTCATTTACTGATCAAGCTTATAACGTGTTGCTTTGATTCCAAATTCAGAGGTTGGACCTGGCTTCAATATCTGTCCTTGTGACATTGCGAATTTAATGGTGATTTTCTTCCTAGCTTGTGGATCTTATATCCAGATTGGAACGTGGCTCTTAGTCTTGGCCATTAGGATTATGTAGTACAATTTGAAAAAACAAAGATGTTTGATTGTTCTCACTTATCACGGCAGAACATTTAGGAATTCTGCCTAGTTACAAGAACTCAATGTGTCAATGAGCTATTTTGAGTCCCCATGGCCACTTATGACAAGGTTATGGTCCTGCACCTCCAAGTGGCCCCCACTTACTCCATCCCAAAGAAAAGCGAGTGGAAGTGCGATTTCAAGTCTGCTTAGACTCTAGTTTGCTGGTGTGGTCATTTATGCCTCATTCCTAAGACTAATATGATTACTGGTCTTCTGCCTTATTTCGTTTACGATATGTTTTCTCGCTAGTGTAGTCTTTTGCCTTTGCTAAGGATAACATTTATCGAACATGTTAATGAGGTTGTTAGTCATAGCTCTCATTTTACCTTCTCTGTATTTTATACTAGCCGGAGACATTCCATTTCCAGGACAAGTCTCCCTAAATTTTTGTCAATTGCCTCAGGTTACAAGTGAAGGATGGGATATAGACCTGGATAAGAAGGAGGCAATTACAGAATGGCTGCAAAGTTTTTGTTATCGATGAGCTTTTTTACCTGTCATGTGCATCACTTTGGTTGCTACTTATTTACAGATGAATATAAAGACGATTCCTCCTCTGGGTACGCTTCCAGTTATAAACCTTTGTCCCAGCAGTTATGATGTGCATTGCACGGTAGCGGACTACTGAAATGCATTGTCCAGAATCCTGAAAACTTTTTAGGAGCATGTGGGCTTGCTTTGATTTGTAGCACAGCTCAATATTCTCATCGATCCTTCCCTCATCTCTGCTTACCCCCCCCCCCAAAAAAAAGGGCCACATCTGATGACTTCAAGAGCCATTTTGAAATCAAAAGTTTGTATTTGTACTCTATTTTAGTAAGTTTTTTTTTCTTCATTTAAACAGAAAACAACAGCAAAATATTCTCAGTACTTTTGAGGAAACTCAGTTTCTTTTGTAGTAGATTCGTACCCGTTTCATATCTGTAGCATATGCACTTTCGACATGTCTCTTAGCTTCCCAATATCAGTCAACCATTGTCCATAGAACAAGCTGAGTCATTGTGATTTTGCAGAGTTTCCCCCCTTCCCTTTTTGTTGGGTTGGGGGTGGGGTGTTTAAAAAATTTATGGGCCAATTATTATGTATTCATGTTGACAAATTGTGATTGATTGGGAAACGGCGAACGCAGCAAAAAATTTGTAGTCGATTTGAATCAATGATGGTCGGATATTCTTTAAACTCTCCTTGTAATCTGTTATCCTCATTTCACTTGAAACAGGTTGGCGGGCCATTTTTCAAAACCCAAAATTCAAAAAATCTCAAGCGGTTTATAGAGACTGAAGTTGTTGCATGACAGCAAGGTTAACACTTCTGTTAAAGTTGTCATGGTTTACTACATTTTGCCGTCCTAGTTAGCAAATGTCATTTGCAGTTTATATGTGCTTTTATTTATTTTTTTTAATTATACAAAATACAAGTTCTTCAGTTTTTGGCCAGTTCTTTTAGTAAAGATGAACTTGAACCATCAGAAACCCAAAGTTCTTTTAAATTAAGAAAGGACTAGCTGACGAGCCAGTTTTTCTAAAACAGTATTAGCACTTCATTCTTGATGATTCGGCTTTTGGTACTTTTAGTTAAGGGGTTCAATTAGGGGGGGGGGTGTTCAAAGAGTGGGGGACCTCTTGAGATGGGTTGTGCTTCTGTGTAGCCCAAGGTTAGCTGGTCTCTTATGATTATTGAAGGTCTGATGTGGTCATGTTGATATGTGTGATTATTGTTAACAAATGTCCCACGTCAAGCTTTGTAAAACTATTGTCTGCTTTATAAGTATGCGGCATAAGCATTTGCATGTCTCTTTGGAGACATCTGATAAAATTGGAACAATATAGAGAAGATAGCATGGCCCCTGTGCAAGGATGACACGCACAAATCGAGAAATGGTCCAAATATTTTTATTTAGAAAGGATTAATGTTAGATATTCTCTACATTTCACACTTGTTTCGGAGACAGAAATCTGAAGTAATACTTGTTAAAATTTTGGCTTCACAACTGCAGTGCTGTACTTGTTCAATTGTTGAAAGAATATAGAAGTACTTGCACAACCAATTCTTTGTTTTGTTGAAGCGAATGAAAGCTGGCTAAAAATTCTGGTTCATTTGAACGTAGACACGCACAAATCGAGACATGGTCCAAATATTTTTATTTAGAAAGGATTAATGTTAGATATTCTCTACATTTCACACTTGTTTTGGAGACAGAAATCTGAAGTAATACTTGTTAAAATTTTGGCTTCACAACTGCAGTGCTGTACTTGTTCAATTGTTGAAAGAATATAGAAGTACTTGCACAACCAATTCTTTGTTTTGTTGAAGCGAATGAAAGCTGGGTAAAAATTCTGGTTCATTTGAACGTAATGTCTGCAAAGGTTGAAAGTGGCACGAAAGTATTTTATCTCACGGGTGTGTGAGAGACCCGGCCGGGGGGGGAGGTTGACTTTGATTGCTTGAGTTCAGGAGTGGGTGCCTTTGCTAATGCTAGAGGTTTTGTCCCCTAATTTTATGCCTCGAACAGGTCCTGAGAGCCTGCTGACTCTGTCGTGGTCTTGTTAACCCCCCTCCCCGGAAAAAGAGGTTTGTCCCACTGTGAAAACAGCGGCCTTTTTAGTTACCCCCAGGAAAAAGGTGATTGACAAAGCCAAGGCAATGACATTGAAGGGGGATGTGGAATGTGATTGGTAATATATGGTGATTATTAAACGGTTTCCTTAGAAGGAATAGCTTCTAACTGCAAGCTATGCCTTACAGACCTTAGTCCGGGGGACTTGTTTGTAGTTTTTCATGAATTCCAGGCCTCTAGCCTGCCTATTATGCATCTGTTTAGGGGGGTAATGATCTACCAAAACAGGATTCTTGAATTCCAAGGTTAGGCTTGATATAAGAGTTGTCTATCGCATTGGGAACCGACAGGCTGCAATTAGGAAATAGACATTGGTGTTTCTCACTTTGTCTTCATGTAGCACTGCTGCATGTCTTTTAGTACTAGCAATATGGTAAGATTTGAAAGTTCTAAAGTGATATCTTATTATCTAGTAGAATCCTACGATCCTTATAGAATTTGGGTTTACAGTAAGTTGTCTCAATGTAGATATCTGATGAATTGAGATGATGCAGGTAAAACTTGGCTTGACCCATTACGAAATCCTGATGTAGGGTGGGTTAACCTAGATATGAATTGGGCTGGTTGTGTCGCCCCACCCCTGGGAGGGGGTAGGGGTGGGGCAAAACTTAGAAAAAGAGGGAAGTGGCTGCTTGGGAAGATCAAACGAGCTTGTTCTTGATCAAGCTTTACAGATGGTATAGATCTATTTGTTTCTGAAGCTGGGTGTAGGTGTATCGGGCTAACCACCTCTAGAAAAGGAGAAGATTAGCTTGCCCCTTGCGCGAGGAAGATGTGCACAAATTGATGAGCGGTTGAAAGCTTTTTTTTTGGGGGGGTAAAATTTTATTCATACTTCAGAAAGATTGCATTCAGGATATCAAACTCCTGAATAAAATTTCTTGTATGCTTTATCAATTATGATAGCACGACATGTAAGTCTCAATGGTAAACAAAGTATGTTGGTCTGTGCTATATTTTTGTGCTTGCACTCTAACTCCAATCATAACAACTTTTTTGCTGCTTTATCTTGTGTATTAGCAGGTTGATTATTGTGGTCTTCTCCGCCCTGCTTACTTGACAGTCTGAAAAGAATCTCTCTCCAAGCCTAACCATCTAGAGAGGCTGCTTCATTTTTGTCTCTTATCATAAAATGCATCAAGTTTCTAGTACCAGTTTATGACATTTAACCTTACCTTTGCCCCACATCGGAGGAAGAAATAACGCAAAGACTTAAAGAAAAGATAAAAGAATGGTTCTTGACATTCTGCAAAGCATACCTTTCTCGGCCTTTTGGCTAAGATCAAGTGTAGTATCTGTTCTTATCAGTTTAATATCTGATATGTGGGTTATCGACCCACAATGATATTAAATTAACTTTTTGAGGGGGAGGGTCCACCACAGTAGCTGGCTACTGGGACCCTCAAGTGTTGCCCATGTGCGGCACTACTACATGGGCCTGGTGCACCCCACCAAATCACAGACGAAGCTTTTGTTTGTCTAGGCTGACATAGACTTGGGTAGGGGTTCCGGTAAAAAATGACCAATTGTCGTCCAGAGGACCAGAACTGGTACTGGCTATTAGGTGAGAACCTATGATCATTGTTAGTTCCTACGTCATAATAATTTCAGTGAATTTTATATGCTAATGGCTGTAATTTCAATCGAATTTTGCAATCTCGGTATTTCATTCACAATGTAGCATGCAGACACAATGTCAGCATAGCATGTGGGCACCTATGCTGTATGGGACGCTTAAGAAGATAATTTAATTTGGATCTTAAGTGCCATGTGCCTAGTTACCTCGATTTTTCTTTTATTTTTTGTCCCATAATCAGAACTCGATTGTGTGTTGAATTTTGTTTCGATATTTTCATTGGTTCAGTAGGAGATATGTAGGCGCCAAAGATGTTCTAGAGCGATAGGCGATTCATGGAGCAAGCATTTTTGATGTAAGACTGAATAAAATTTGATAGTTCCTTCTGGGACAGTGCAGTGCGTGGTATTTTGTTATTTCCCAAGAATACCTTATACTGATTGTGTGTGAAATGCATTTAATATCGTCGAAACTTGAAAAGCGTCTAGGAAACAAACAACACAATTCTGGAAGAGGAGGTCATATTTGCATATTGTCCAGGATGCTAGATTATTCTACAATTGTCATATTTTAGATTGAACCCCTTTAGTTGGTCTTGAAACTGAAGCCTCCCTCGTCAGTGGCGACTGCACTTTTGCCCAACCCCCCTCCGCCTCCCCGGCCTCGCAACAGCTGTGGCCTCATTTGATAGATATTGTGGTGAAGTTTACACAACTGTTTTCATGTGATAATGTTTGGAATTCTGCAGGGCATTGTGATTAGCAACAGCTGTGGCCTCATTAGATATCTTGCAGAATCTATTGTGAAGTTCACACCACAACCATTTTGATGTGAAAATGTTTGGAATTGGAATTGATAGGGGCCGCGCGGACGCAGGCCCCCACTGCCACAAATTATGACGTACGCTCTCCCGCTTTGGGGAGACGTTAGGAAGGCACACCTCCCAAGTGCAATGGAGGCCACCTACCCAGGCCATGAGCCCTCTTGATCACACATTGACCCCATCCAGGTAAGTATGTTTCTTGGTCATTGGCATTTTTCTTTTATAGTTAGTCGGGCCTTTTGCCTTATTGTTATTCCTATGATGTGGGTCCGTCCCAAGCATGTTTGGAAACTTTAAACGAACAGAATGCTAGCTAACGGTTGGGGTACCATTCTTGCTGATATACTGTTTGGTATCTTTGCTTAATGGATAAGACCATGTAGCAAGGCAAGCATATCACTTATTCAAACCATCAAGAACTTTAATATGAAGGTAATTGAAATAGATGAAGTCAACCCCTTAAAAATGGTTGACGTTGATGGAACTGAGATAGGGCTTACAAGGCTCATTGAGTTTTAAGTGGTGTGGTTTGCTTCTTGTCTTAATCTCCTCTCTCTCTCTCTCTCTCTCTCTGTCTCGGGATTCTTTCCTTGCGTCTTAAAAACGAGAAGTTTCTCATTTGCCACATCTCCTGAACTTCCTCACCTCTGTTTCCCGTGGTTATTAGCCTATTTGTTATTGCTTGGTGGTTCTTATTTGTCGCTATTGAAAGTGGTCTAGCTGGAACAAATGCTGGACGCAATTGGCACTTCTGAAGATAGCCTAGATAGCCCCAACTAAGCTTGTGCATACCTTACTTACCATTGAATGGAGAAGTGTGTTCCCACCTCATCCTGATTGAATTGCATATTTATTTTGTGGAAGTACAGATTGCTTTTCTTTCGGTGAAAATTAGGGGTTGAATTGTTAACTATGTGCTTCGTGCCTGGACCAAGGCTCAGAACACAAATATACACCGTTTGACTTTCCCATTCAAAATGCATGCTAGTACAATGTACAGTAAATCACATCATGGAATAATGTAAGGATCAGACATCATAAGTGGGGACTGGTATACAATAGAAGAATATAGAGACAAGGTTTTTTTGCAGCATGAAAGATGCAGAACTCTTTGATGTCACTCCCAGTTGCCCCTGAGCTGATGAGTGTGCCTGAAATCATATGTTAACACCAGGCTCCCATCATTCCTCCTCAGCACAAAACTCTCGACCATCACATAGCACCCATAACTTGTCCCCATCCCTCCATATTCCTCCTCTTTCACTACCCTTACCTGCTTCTCTTTCCCTTTCACCCATCCACCTCTTTCTTCCTCCCACACCATTCTTTCCACTATAAGTTTGCTCAGCCCCACCTCAGCTTCTGCTCCTTTATTTCCATCTATAGTCTTGAACCATACAACCGCTGTTGCATCATTCTGCTCGACCTGCATAGCTTCATTGCCGCCAATTCTTACCATCTCTGTTGGAACCACCACATCTATATTTATGGCCTTGTTTGCCTGACCGCAGCTATTCTGAGTGGTGTAAAAGCGCTCCCATCGCTGCTCGAGTGTCATCTCGTAAAATACTGATATCTGAACTTGATCTTTCTCTGTCCCTTCTTTGATGAACATAAAAGGGCAGTACCACTTGCCAACTACCACAGAGTTTGAAGATTCTTGAGAGAGTGGGAAACTGAAGTCTGGAAGATGAGCACGAAGGGCAAAGTCAAGCCCATGAGCCTCTCCCATGATGAAGTTTTTTGGGGTTTGACCACTCATCTCCCATCCATGTCTACGTAGGAAGCGTGGAGGGTGACCATCCGGAGTAATGGATTGGGCCACCAACATTTTGCTGTTGGTGCATGTGTTTTTTGTGGAGAATTCAAACTGCTGATATATGTCATCAGGATCGAAGGGCCTCGGTTTGACATCTCGCACACGTGGAAAGAAGAAACAGCAGGTGCCCATGTCTTCTTCCTTTGAGCTTGCATATGCCTCCCTGCGGCCAAACCCAAATTGTCGAAAATCATGCACATAGAACAATATTTAGTGCTGGACTAGGCTTAGACAAACTGATCCATAATTTGAAGAAAACTAAAACAATGATAGAGTATGCGGATGACCTTCTTGTATTCACAGCACTTGCATTCACCCCCACGTCCATTAATTTACATAAAGCATCACTATATACAAGCTATACACCCTAAAAGAGGAAGGAGATAAAAATATATTGAAGAAGAAATATTGTGGGAGAGATTATCGCACTATCACCACAATATTTGCTAAATGTATCCTGATAGCCCTATCACCATAATATTTGCTAAATATATCCTAATACTCCCCCTCAAGGTGAAGCATGAGGATCAAGCATGCCCAACTTGCCTCTTAGAAGTTGAAACTGCTTCTTCCCAATGGCTTTAGTGAATATGTCGGCTGGTTGTTGCTTGGAAGGAATATAAGCAAATCTAAGATCACCAGTCTCCAACTTCTCCCGTACAAAATGACAATCGAGTTCAATATGCTTTGTACGCTCATGAAACACCGGATTTTTAGCAATGTGAAGAGCAGCTTGACTGTCACAAAATAAATGCATGGCGGTGGTATGAAAAACTCCAAGAGAAGCAAGCAAGGCCTTTAACCAGATTAACTCGCTTGTGGTGGCTGCCATGGATCGATATTCAGCCTCAGCGGAAGACCGAGAAACCGTGGTTTGCTTCTTCGTCTTCCAGGACACAGGAGACCCACCTAGTGTAATAAGATACCCAGTAAGGGATCGCCTCGTGAGGGGACATGCACCCCAATCTGCATCACAAAAGGCCCGAACTTGCAGGTCACAATTAGAGCGCAACAAAATCCCGTAGCCTGGTGTACCCTTCAAATATCTCAAAACTCGACGAGCTGCGGCCATGTGCTCCTCCCGGGGGTCTTGCATAAATTGTGACAGGACATGCACCGCATAACAAAGCTCAGGACGAGTAATAGTAAGGTAAATCAGTCGTCCCACTAATCGTCTGTATCGACTAGGATCATCTAATAGTGGTCCTTGAGCGAGCGCAAGTTTATGATTCTCCTCCATTGGAAACTCAAGTGGTTTACTACCTAGAAGACCACTTTCTTCCACAATTTCAAGGGCATATTTACGCTGACAAAGGAATAATCCACGTGGCCCACGGGCTACTTCAATCCCGAGAAAATACTTAAGTGGGCCAAGGTCCTTAATCCGGAAACAGCTGTTTAAATAGACCTTAAAATCTGCACAGGCTTGAAAATTATTGCCAGCAAGAATAATATCATCCACATATACTAGAAGAGCCAAAAAAATGGAGCCATTGCGATATGTAAATAGAGAGTAATCTGCATAAGATCTCACAAAACCATAAGTGATGAGCGTGGAAGATAACTTGGCAAACCACTGACGAGGTGCCTGACGAAGTCCATAGAGAGACTTGCGTAACTTACAGACCTTGGTGGGTGAGCTATAGGAGAAGCCAGGCGGTAAACGCATATAGACTTCTTCCTCTAAATCGCCATGCAGAAATGCATTGTTGACATCCATTTGATGAAGCTCCCATCCCTTTGCAATAGCCACCGATAAGAATGTCCTCACACTCGACATTTTGGCCACAGGTGCAAATGTTTCATTAAAATCAAAACCTTCCTGCTGCAGATCCCCGCGCACCACAAGACGGGCCTTGAATCTTTCAATGGTGCCATCAGATTTATATTTGACTTTATAGACCCACTTGCAATTTATAGGCTTCTTTCCTGGTGGCAAGTCTACAATTGTCCAGGTTTGATTTTCTTCCAAGGCAGATATTTCCTCAGCCATTGCTTTGCGCCAATGAGGGTCGTTAACTGCTTCTTGATAGGACCTGGGCTCAACAATCTTTGTAATGGCAGCAAGAAAAGCTTTGTGTTTATTAGAGAAATTGTTGCATGTGATATAATTGACTAGTGGATAAGGTGTACCTGAAGAGCCCGCTTGCGGTGAAGAAGTGAGAGAGGGGTCATTCGCTTGCACACCATAGCAAAAATAATCGATCAGATGTGTAGGAGGGCGCTTCACTCTAGCAGGTCGGGTAGAGGTTGATTCTATTGTACTAGGCCCTGGTTGAGTGAAATGAGCCTCAGTACTCCCCTTGTCATCAGACGATCCCGGCCCAGACTGAGAGGACAGCATGATTTCAGCAGACCTGGGTAGTTCTTGTGTGGCTGGCAGCCCAACATCAGAAGGCTCGACTTCTCTCATTGCTTCAGTGGTGTCCATATTGTCATTCGGTCCAAAGATATTTGTCAGGAGTCCTTCTTCTTCAATAAGACCCAAATTGTTCAAGGAACCATTGTTCACTGTTGCTTGATGGTTGTCAGACGTGCCGTATCCATCCAAATTAGATTGGGCAAAAGGAAAAATTTGCTCATGAAAAACTACATCTCTACTAATAAAGATTTTGTGAGCGTCCAAATCATATACCTTCCAACCCTTCTTGCCATATGGATAGCCCATGAAGATACATTTGCGGCTTCGGGAGGCAAACTTGTCCTTGGTTCTTGGTATCTCATAGGCAAAGCAAAGGCACCCAAACATCCTAATATGCTCATATGAGGGCTTAGTATCAAAGAGAACTTCGTAGGGGGTCTTACCATTTAACACCTTGCTTGGCGTCCTATTAATTAAGTAAGCTGCGGTAAGAGCACACTCCCCCCAGAACTCAAGTGGTAAGTGCGCTTGAAAGCGAAGGGCCCGTGCAACATTTAGGATGTGTCTATGTTTTCTTTCAACCCTCCCATTTTGTTGAGGAGTTTCTGTGCAACTTGTTTGATGTAGTATGCCTTTGTGTGAATAAAACTGTTTCATGGGCCCGGATAAAAACTCTTTCCCGTTGTCACTCCTAATTACTTTTACTTCCTTATTAAATTGTGTCTTTATCATGGCCACAAAATTTTGCAATAGAACCGAAGCTTCACTCTTTGCCTGCATCAAATAAACCCAAACAGCACGACTTGCATCGTCCACTATTGAAAGAAAATATTGCGCACCACATAATGATGGCACTCTATATGCACCCCAAATATCACAGTGAATAAGCTCGAATGATTCTTTAGCATTCCTTTCACTAGCAACAAACTTAGAACGCGTCTGTTTGGCACGAAAACAAATATCACAAGGTTCATTCACTTTATTCTCACTCCTAATCTTAATATCTTTGGAAAATAAAGACAAGACTTGATCCGAAGGATGTCCTAAACGTCCATGCCATAAGTTGTGAGTGCCTACCGCGTTGACTTCAGCCGGTGGGATTGACAAATTGTTGAAGCAGTAGACCCCTCCTCTCAATCTACCCACTCCAATCGGGCTCTTCAATGTGCGGTCCTGTATCACACATAAGTCATCATCAAAAATCACAGTACATTTCAATTCTCTAATTAATTGAGCCACAGAAATTAAATTGCAAGAAAACTTTGGTATATATAGAACTTTGTCCAAGGTTATTTTTGGACTTAATTTCACACTTCCTTGGAGTTTTGCCACTGTGCATTCTCCATTTGGTAGATTGATAGGAATAGGTTCCATGGCTCTCTTACTTCCAAGTTTGCTCAACTCTCCTGTCATATGACAGGATGCTCCCGAGTCGATTATCCACGGTAAATTACCTGCTAACTTCTCATAACCCGGTTTTGAAGGTTCAATCAAGCTGAGGAGGCGCTGTACTTGGTTGGCAGTGAGTCTCGAAAGAGCGCTGTTGATTTGCTCAGTTTGTCCAGCCCCTGTTATTACTTGTTCAGCACTTGCACTGTCTGCCAAGTATGCTGTTTCTTGTCCTCCCCCTTTTCCACGACTTCCACTAGTTCGACCACCGCGGGAACTCCTTCCGCGTCCTCTTGATCTACCGCGTGAGCCCCACCCTGGTGGGTATCCAATAATTTCAAAACAATTGCTCTCCTCGTGGCCGAACCGTCCACAATGTCTACACGTACCTTTGTCGACTGAGGGCAGTGCTTTTTCTCCATGTCTCGAGGCAAAGGCTGCTGCTGTTTCGGTTCTGTTGTCTCGGTTCATCATCATCTTCCTGTGTTGTTCCTCTTGAACAACCATGTTGAACATCTTTTCGAGTGGAGGCAGGGGGTCTTGAGCCAGAATTTGGCTCCGAATCTGACCGTATAGCTCGTCACTTAATCCCATTAGAAATTGATACGATTTCTCTTCTTCAAGCATACGGACGATCCTGGAAGCCGCTCCGCACTTACACCCGTTGCACGTACAGTAGGGAACTTTTACGTGAGTGTTGAGCTCCATCCACAAACTCACTAGCTTGGAATAAAAATCTTGAATATCTAATCCCCCCTGTTTACAGTCTGCAATGCCGGCTTTCAGTTGATAAATTCTTGGTGCATTGACCACACCATATCGTTTTTGAAGATCTAGCCACATTTCCCTAGCAGTTTCAGCATATGCTACGCTCGATCGCAATCTAGGTTCAATCACGTTCACAATCCAGGAACAAATCATTGAGTTTACCATGTCCCATGCCTGATACTCGGTAAACTCTTCTCCTCCTTTGTATTCGGGTCTTGTTAAGGTCCCGTCAATAAACCCAAGTTTATTTTTTGCTTTTAAGGCCGTGTGTACCGCCTTCTCCCATAACTCGTAATTCTTCCCATCAAACACCACTGCTGTAATAAGCATGCCGGGGCCTTCAGACGGATGAAGGAAATATGGGGAGTGTGGTTCAATTGTGAGCCTCTTCTTTTCTCCCTCTTTGGCCATGCTTATTTGTTGTGGGGGTATGGTGGATGGGTGTTCACGAAAGTTGCTCTGATACCATGAAGAAAACTAAAACAATGATAGAGTATGCGGATGACCTTCTTGTATTCACAGCACTTGCATTCACCCCCACGTCCATTAATTTACATAAAGCATCACTATATACAAGCTATACACCCTAAAAGAGGAAGGAGATAAAAATATATTGAAGAAGAAATATTGTGGGAGAGATTATCACACTATCACCACAATATTTGCTAAATGTATCCTGATAGCCCTATCACCATAATATTTGCTAAATATATCCTAATATAATTCATTAAATATACTGAAACTAGATCCAGCCTAGGCTGAAGCAAAGCAACTTGATGTTGAACAAACCAACCAGAACCAGAAGGTTGCTGACCCAATCCAAAATTTGTCAAATCAGTAATGGTGACAATTGTTGACGATGACCAGGTTATTGACAAACCAATAGATAATCTGTGTGCCTCAGTCCAAACTAATTGATAGGATATAACCCAGCTAGAACAGCCCATGTGTTAAATTCAGAAAAAATCATGCATTTATACAGTCTGGTTATTAAACTTTGGAAGTTATGCATATTAATTGCAGGATATTTCAAGCTTACCCTTTACGCTTCCCATCTGCCTTGATTGCATAGTACCGGTTGGACGACAATGGCTGATTGACCACGGGTATCAGATACACTTTATCATAGGTATGATAACCACCTTGGTCGCTATGAACAAGGTATTCAATGGTTAGGAGCTTGTTTTGAGGAAAAGGGAGATCCTTGATAGATGGATTTTTGCACAATCCGAAACAGCATGTGGGGGTGGACTCCTCGTCTTGGAGCACCAAGTACCCAGAATTTGGACCTTCTGGAGGTAATGAAATGGCTTCTGGGGCATTCTTGTAAAGAGACAAGGGTCTAGTCGTATACATTTTCGCCCTTTAAAACTCCGCTCCCAACTGATTCTCCCCCTGTTTTTTTGCTTGCTTATGATTATAGATCTGGGAAAGAATTGCGATCAACCTTGTGTGTGTGTGTGTGTGTGTGTGTGTGTGTGTGTGTATATATATATATATATATATATATAGAGGTGTCCTTGGGATAGATGTTAACATGTATGATTATTAATTAATATACCCTGTTTTGACTTTGAAAAATCAAAATGACCTTGATTATTAGGAATCAGGAAGTTTCCTAAGCCTGCTTCAGTGTGATATTATCTGAATGCAAAAGGTTTGACTTGTAACACGTGTCTGCCACGAAATTTCTTAGCTGTGTCCCAGTTGGCTAGAATCTTTTTTTTTCTTTGTTTTGTGGTTTTGTTTGTTGGTCATTCTGTCATCAATGTTTAGAGCAGGTCGAGTCTCACTCTTAACGCTACATTTTGTGTATTAGTTTACCTAGAAAAACCGTTTTGCAGTTAATGTAGTATTAGGTTTGATTTCAAATCCTAACTGCTTTCGTTTGTTTTGCTCACATTACGCTGGAAAAAAAAGGAGTGGGGGGACATTATGCTAGGCTGTAGATTTTGCGAAAAATAGGGTTATAAAATTTAAGCAACATCCTACGTACATGTGATAGCCTCAGTTTCAAATAGCTTGAATGTTACGAGAAAACATCATTGGATAAAGTGGTGGAGAACTCGCCTTTGAAGTGTAAGGTTAAGCGAGTGGGCTTGCTCATCCCATTTCTCTTGACAACTAGAAAGCTTACCCATATAATAATAATAATAACAAAATAATAAATATCTTGTTAGAAGATACTTTCTAAGTGTCTTGTTTTGGCCTAACAATCATATTACAATGTTTTTAAAGTGGAAAAAAATGATATGATCGAATAGTGAAAGTACTTGACAACTTATAAATTATGCAAAATCATCTTTTTATTTATAATTTATCACATTTTTAAGATATGCGCCTCATATGCCCTCGCGGATAGGGTTGATATGTTTATAGTATCATTTAACACTTTGTCGACGTAACCAACATATATTTAAGCTTAGCAGTTTATAAGTAAGTGTAATCATTAAGACTTTGATGATTTTTAATTATAAAATACGTTAATTTAGGAAAAGTTAAGACATATAAACATATTTTGTAGCAAGACATATATCATCACTCAATAATAATAATAATAATAAAAATAATAATTAGTAAATAAATAATAAAATCTGGAATGTTAACAAATCTCTCTTTGATCTGGGAAAACATAGTGAGATACTGAGATTAGTTAGACGTTGGGTTCTTGGACGCCCTCTTGAGTAGTTTTATCGTCTTAACGGCGAATTTGTTGTGTTGCATTTCCTTCCCTTACAAGTGCGAAATTTATCCTTCATATTTAAAAAAAAAAAAAAAGAACCATCCTTGGTTCCGTGGGTGTTGAATTTGTCAAATTTGATCAACTTATTAATTATGCAAAGATTTTGAAAGTAGAGCTCCCCACCACATGATATATGTTATTTTTTATTTTAACCTGAAATAGTTTGAGGTTCTTCAATTCGGATAGTTGGATGCAGTGGATATCTTGATTATCTGAAGCCTTTGGACGTCTGTTAGCTAGTGAAATGTCCTTAGATATGGTCAGATGATTTTTGTTTTATTATCTGATGAGTTAAAGGAATCGAAATAAGTTACGTTCAACTTGAGCCACCTCGATACTAGCCTGAACCCTGTTTATGATGATCCAAATTCCAAAGTAAACTACCCAACACAAACTAGATATTTGGAGCCCCCATCTCTGCCAACTCTAGTATCTGCCATTGACTTTTAGGATCTAACTAAAATTATTGTCCTTGCATCACAAGGACAATAATTAGATAATATGTTAACATTTAGAATTATAAACACTTAATGTAAGATGTTGTTTTTGTTGTTAGGTTTTTGTATTAGTTAAATAATTTTTATTTGTTAGTTTTTTTAGGCTTATGAATGTGTCATTTTTTCAATTTCTCAGTAATTGATTAGGGTGAAGATGAAGGTGTTTCAAAGTATATAAAAAAATAAAAAAAAGAATTAATTATATGCAAGCTAAAAGTCAAAATAACCTACATAGAGTTAACATCCTAACAACTAAAGTTAAGACACTTGGCAAAATCATAAGAAGTTACTCAATTTTAGATATATTTATATAGATAGATAGATAGATTATATAGATATCAGTCAAACTTAGCTTGCTACTCACTTGTTCCCCAAACTCTCTTTGATTTGCACAAAGTGCAAATCTCATGTTTGACAGAAGTGAAAGATCGAGGAGGACATTGAATTTGTGGTCGATAACTTGGCCTAGACTTGCAGTAAACGGGTTATTGAATTTGTGTCATTGATGCATCCCATGCGTCGCAAGCCAGTGATGTTGGTCTTTATGTCTTTGGTTAGATCATGGTATTTTGTGGCCGATAACTTTTACTTGAATTTGTGTACGTCATACTGTGAGTCCTAATTAACATACCATATACATTTACAATATAAAATATATGTTATCACAGTGTGTTCAAATGTAATTACGGAATATAGGATTTTGCTTGAACCGGATTAGTAACTCAAAATTCTCCATAATCTTATTAATTTCATTAGTGTAATTAAATTACAGTGTTGAATTTCCAGTAAGAAAGAATAGAAAAGTCGAGAGCAATCTTAACTAAACTTTGTTTTCTTCTTTTCAAACACTTTAATTAATTCAACAACAGTAATAATTTAACATATGTTTTTGGGCGTGCAAGCGCAGACGAATCTAGCTAGCACATTTATTGGACGTTCAATCCTTGCAAATCAAGCACTGCGTACTTTCCAAAAAAAGACTCGGTTAATTTTATTCTGTGTAACTTCTGGAAAAATGGAAAAGAAAAAACGAAAGAGGAACAAAATAGATCAAAATTAAATGGCATATATGTTCAGAATGGAATTAAATTTTTTGGTTTCTAGACGACAATGGGCAAAATTAAAATACTTGCATCAATGCATCATATGTATATATACTTGCAATATACTAAAGAACAAAGTAATCAAAAGACTAGTCCCACTAATGATGCCTAACTATCTACATGCACAAATCAATTAATCTTCCTAATAAGTCGTCGTTCCCCATGATGTCTGATTAATATGCAGCGGTTATTCGGCTCATCAACTTGCAGCTGTCCAAGTACTTCTTCTCCGTCCGGGCTTCTTCTCTGAGCCTCTTCAGCTTTCGCTGTGCTGCCGTTGGTCGTTTCTTCATCGTCAGCTTCTTCTTTGATCCATCTACTTCTTCAAACGTGCTTATCTTACGCTTTCCTACTTCGACGTGCCGCTCAATCTTCTTACTCGATTGATCATCAAGTTCTTGTTCGACTCGGGTAGTTGATTTTGGCTGCAATGCAATGATCCTAGTAAATCTAAGTTTCTGGGAATGATCATGTAGGGCTGGGAAAAGCACTGTAACCTTCATGTTTGGGAATGGATCGATCAGTTTGGGGGTTTCTAACTCTAGAAACTTTGAATGCAAAAGGGGAGGAGGTGAACTAATAAGGAAAGGTAGAAGTGGTAGAATTACGGACGTTAGGGTTTTGGAAATTTGGGATTTGGATTTGGCGGGGGGCTGTTAGGGTTTTGGAAATCAGGGGAAAAATTGTTGTCAGGACGATGGAAAGAAGACTAGGGTTTTAAGGGTGAGAATTAGGACCCGAGCTTGGGTTTATATAGAAATTAGAGCTTGGTGGTTTGAGGGACTCTAGCTGCCACAGATATTTTCAATTAATTGCCGCCCAAGGATGAAGAAGAATAATAATAATAATAATAATAATAATAATAATAATAATAATAATAATAATAATAATAATCAATTTCGTCATCATCATCATGAATTTGTTGTGTTTAGTTGACTATACGAGGATTGCGTATTATGACCCATTTCAAGATAAAACAGCAATAAATTAATTAAGGACAAATTAAAGATGTGTAGCCATCAACGAACTTACCCAGTGGATTTAAAATTTTTGCTTTAATTTTTTTTTCTTTGCCCTTTTTAAGTCCCAAATTCATTTAATAATCAGAGTAATTGTAATACTTTATTTTAACTTTGTTTCAGAATAAGTTTAGTTTACGATAACTTAAATCAGTTCACAGTAAGTTAAGTTTAAAATAATTTCAGCAAATTAAAATACGTTTACTCAAAACAAGCTTTAATAAGTTTAATTTTTTTAAAAACGTTAAATTTAAAATAAGGCCAGTCAAAATAAATTGAAGAGAACAAATTAAATTTAAAGTTCAGCGAAAGTTTTTGTTGGAGGCCTCCAGAACAGCAATCAAGAACAACCTCGAGTTAGTTATATTTTCAGCAGTTTGTTATTAACTTAGAGTTAGTTACTGTCCAGCTGGCAGGTTGTTATGCTTAGCTCAGCAGTTAGTTAGATTACCTCTTGTTGTGTATATTAATAGACACAATGTCTTTATGAGAAGATGATGGGTTCTCCTTCATTTCTGATGTAATACACTCGCACATACAGTAATACATTTAGTCTTCTTTCTCTCATTCCTTGTGATTCCCGAATGAACAACAATGGAAGAATCACAAATTCTGTTCTGAACTACAGAATTTGACATGGTATCAGAGCATGTTGTTAGCAATTTGAGTTTGTTTTCTTTACTCTTTCTCGATTAGACATTTCTCTGTATTGCTTTGGATATTTTCTTGATTCATCAAGGATGACTGAGAATAGTGTGCCTCTGAGCAATTATACTCTTGATCCTGGTCATGTTCTTTACTTACATCATTCTGATAGTCCGAATTGTAGCCTATCTAGTGAACCTCTTACAGGCAACAATTATGTTCAATGGAAGCGTTCTTGTGAGGTTTCACTTAGTGCCAAGAATAAAATGCCTTTTGTCAATGGTGTTTTTGATAAACCTGCAGCAGATTCACCCCTTTTTCCTCTATGAGAGAGGTGTAATAGTATGGTGATATCTTGGCTATTGCACTCTGTGGACAAAGACATAGTTGCAAGTATCTTGTACACCCCTACGGCTGCACATATCTGGAAGGATCTTTCACAAAGATTCAGTTTCAGTCAAGGCACCAAGATTTATCATTTGCAGAAAGAAATGAGCAACCTATCTCAGGGTAACCGTTCTGTTTCTGCTTACTTTACCAAATGCAAGCAACTTTGGGATGAATATATTGCCCTGGTAGCACCTTGTTCTTGTGATTCAACAGGTTCTGCTATGAAGATTATTGAGAGACAACAGTTAATGCAATTTCTAATGGGTTTAAATGATTGCTATCAAGCAGTCCGGAGTAATATACTAATGCTAAATCCTTTGCCATCTGTTAGTCAAGCCAGTAGCATGGTTCTGCAAGAAGAGCATCAAAGAGAAATCAAAGCCTTTTCTGTTCAACAGCCTAAATTTGACTCTTCAACAGCTTTCTTGTCTCAACAAAGGCAGCAGTATTCGAATAGCAGGAGTCTTTCTAAATTGTCTTATACTCAAGGTTTTCAACAATCTTCATCTACTCTCAATACTATACAGTCTCATGGGAATGCTCCCATATTCAGAAGGCCAAATGTGCAGTGCAACTATTGTAAAAAGCAAGGGCATACCATTGATAAATGTTACAAGTTACAAAGAATGAGAAGTCAAACTGATGGAAACAGAAAATTGGCAGCCACAGTACAGCAAACTGGACAATCTACTTCTGTGTCTGATTCTTGGCCACCTCAATCTACTGGTAGTCACTCTTTGACCTCAGAACAATATGAGCAATTGCTTGCATTACTAAACAAACAACATTTGGAGATTTCACCTCATGTGGAGCAGCAACACTCTGCTTATTTGGCTGGTAAGTCTTTTTGTTTACTTACTACACAGCCACAGCAGAGTTAGATTGTAGACAGTGGAGCTAGTGACCATATTACTCCTCATTTACATCTTTTTCATTCTTTGTCCCCTATGACAAAGGCATGTTCTATTACTATGCCTAATGGTAGACAAATAGAAGTAAAGCATATTGGGACTGTTCTGTTGAATCCTAATATCATTCTGCAGGGTGTTTTACATGCACCTGATTTTCAATTCAATCTACTCTCAGCCAGTAAGTTAGCTAGGCAGCTTTCATGCAGCGTGGTTTTTACTGCAAGCTCTTGTTACTTACAGGACCATTTGACGAACAAGCAACAGGTTCTTGGTGAAGAGAAAGGAGGTCTATATTTGGTACAACCTCCTGCAGTTTCTTTTCCTCATCACTCTAGTTTTCTTTCAGTTTCAGAGTTGTGGCACTCCAGGCTTGGTCATCCCTCATCCCAGCATATGGCACACATTTCAGGTCTGCCTTGCAAGATTCCTATCACAGTATGCAACATCTGTCCTCAGGCTAAACAGCACAGGAGTTCTTTTCCTTTAAGCACTTCCAGAGCAAGTTGTATTTTTGAACTTTTGCATGTAGATATCTGGGGGCCTTATAGGACTCCCACATATGATGGTTTCAAGTTGTTCCTTTCCATTGTCGATGACAAATCAAGAGCTACATGGGTTTTCCTTTTATCACATAAAAGCAATGCTTTTTCTATGTTAGAGTCTTTTATTGCTTATATTCATACTCATTTTCATGCTTAAGTTCATACTATCAGATCTGACAATGGTCTTGAATTTGGAGATCAACATGCTATAGCCTTCTACAATAAAATGGGGATTGTTCATCAAACATCTTGTGTGGATACCCCTCAACAGAATGGCATAGTAGAAAGAAAGCATAAGCAGCTTCTTGAGATTGCTAGAGCTCTTCTGTTTCAGTCGCATGTACCCCTTCAGTTTTGGGGTGATTGCATCCTAACTGCTGCACATTTAATCAATAGACTTCCACATTCTGTGCTTGATTTCCAAACTCCCTATGAGTTGTTATTCAAGAGCAAACCTTCTTATGATTAGTTGAGGGCCTTTGGTTGTTTGTGTTACATGTCCACACTAAAACAAGGCAGAACAAAGTTTGATCCCCGGGCACAACCTTGTGTTTTCTAAGGCTATCCCACTGCTAAAAAGGCTTACAAAGTCTACAATCTTGTTACCAAAAAGATACATTTCAGCAGGGATCTGGTGTTTCATGAGCATTATTTTCCTTTCCAGCACATTTCTTCCCCTGAGATTGTGTTGCCAAATCACATTTTCCTTCCTACAGAAGTCTTTGATCACCCATTCTCTTCTGACACCACTCCTGTTTTTGAGTCCTCCACATCAGATCTTACCCATCAACATCCACTTCATTCTCCTAACATTTCTTCTCCCACAAATACTTTCTCACAACCAGCTCCCCATTCTATTTCTCCACCTGCCATCCCTTTACCTCCTCGCAAATCCACCAGAGTCTCCAAGCCTCCATCCTATTTGAAGGATTTTGTCTGGTCTTCTTCTCACACATCTCTCTTTTCTAGCAGTTATTGGTGCAATTTAGTACAATTTTCTTCCTTGTCCCCTTATCAACAGCAGCATATCCTCCACCTTGATCATTTACATGAACCGTCCTCTTACAAAGAGGCTGCTATTTCTCCTCACTGGGTCAAGGCTATGCAGGCAGAATTAGATGCTTTGACGGCTAATCAAACCTGGACTGAGGTTGATATGCCCCCTGGCAAAAAGGCCATCAGCTCCAAGTGAGTGTATAAGGTTAAACTTAAGGTTGATGGTTCTCTTGAACGATATAAAGCACGACTTGTCATCAGAGGCAATACACAAAAAGAGGGAATAGACTACACTGAGACTTTTTCCCCCGTGGTTAAAATGACAACCATCAGAACTATTATTGCTCTGGCAGCATCTAGACAATGGTCCCTTTTTCAATTAGATGTTAACAATGCTTTCTTGCATGGTGATTTACATGAGGAAGTCTACATGAAGATGCCAGAAGGGATCCCCAATCCTTCTAACAAGGTTTGTAGATTGCAGAAATCTTTGTATGGCCTGAAACAGGCTTCAAGGCAGTGGCATGCTAAGCTGGTTGATTTTCTTATCCTCCAAGGCTACACTCAATCTAAAAATGATTACAGCCTCTTTCTTAAGTCATCAGGTACAGACTTGACCATTGTTGCTGTGTATGTGGATGACATACTTCTTACTGGTTCCAACATGGCAGATATTCATGCACTTAAACAGCATCTCAACTCTTCTTTTGGTATTAAAGATTTGGGCTGTTTAAGCTATTTCTTAGGCTTTGAGATTTCTCATCTATCTGATGGCATCAGTCTCACTCAACAAAAATTCACTCAGGATCTACTCAAGGAGTCTGGTTTTCTGCATGTTAAGTCCACAGCTACTCCTCTTCCTTTGAACTGCAAGCTTACTTCTAGTTCTGGTGTACCATTACCAGACCCCAGCATCTACAGAAAATACATTGGCAAGTTGAATTTCTTGACTAATACTAGGCCTGATATCTCTTTTGCAGTACAAACTCTGAGCCAGTTTATACAGTCTCCAACTTCTTCTCACATGACTGCATTAGAGCATTTACTGCAATATATTTCCGGCACTTCAGGACAAGGCCTGTTACTCAAAGGGGCATATTCTCTCAATCTTCATGCTTATTCTGACTCTGACTGGGCCTCTTGTCCCATGAGTCGAAGGTCTGTAACTGGTTATGTCATTTTGTTAGATAAATCTCCCATTAGCTGGAAATCCAAGAAACAAAGTACAGTTGCTCGCTCTTCTGCAGAAGCTGAGTATAGAGCTATAGCTCAAGCTGCAGCAAAGGTCACTTGGTTGGTGAGTCTTCTTAAGGAGCTGGGTGTTCCTCACTTAAAACCAGTTACTTTACATTACGACAATCAGTCAGCACTTCACATTGCTCGTAACCCTGTATTTCATGAGCAGACCAAACATATCGAAGTTGATTGTCATTTCACAAGGGACAAAGTTATGCAAGGCCTCCTTCAGCTTACTTATTTGCCCACTCATTCTCAATTGGCTGATGTTCTCACCAAAATTTTGCCTTCTCATCAGCATTGGTCTTTGCTTAACAAGCTTGGCATGCTTCCTCAACCTCCCAAGCTTGCGGGGGGGTGTTGGAGGCCACCAGAACAGCAATCAAGAACAGCCTCGAGTTAGTTATATTTTCAGCAGTTTGTTATTAACTTGGAGTTAGTTACTGTCCAGCTGGCAGGTTGTTATGCTTAGCTCAGCAGTTAGTTAGATTACTTCTTGTTGTGTATATAAATAGACACAATGTCTTTATGAGAAGATGATGGGTTCTCCTTCATTTCTGATGCAATACACTCGCACATACAGTAATACATTTAGTTTTCTTTCTCTCATTCCTTGTGATTCCCGAATGAACAACAATGGAAGAATCACAAATTCTGTTCTGAACTACAGAATTCGACAGTTTTGGTGTTGATTTACACATTATTGTATCATGATGTGTCTTGGATTGACAATGGTTGACGGGATCCATCAATATCAACACAAGATTCTAAACTAAAGTATATAAACTATGTCACCTATGAAGTCAAAGGTACTCTCTTGCTACATAATTTCTTTTTGGGGACTAAAACAAAGACTATTATTATTGTTGTTGTTTGTCGTTGTTGTGGAATAACTATAATGATGATGTATACTACTACTGTTGGCTATTGCTCCTACTGTAACTACTATTATTATTCTTGTTGTTGTATTGTAGAAATAAAAACAAGAAGAAGAATACTCTTAATAGTAATAATGACGATGATAGTTGCTAGTAGTACAAACTAGTACTACTACCACCATTAATAACAACAACTATTATTACTACATTTAGGTTTCCATTTACGAGATGAACAGATTCATATTGTGGTCCTTAAAGTACTAACTATAACATTCTAGGTGACTCGAACTTCATATTGCGGTCCTTTATCATTTTGCATAAATACATTTGATTAATTAGAGCCATATATAATAGTCCTAATTAATTAGATCTCAAATGCTGAATTAATTGCTGTTGAAGTGGTTGGTGAAAATATTTAAATTTAAAATTGCTTTATTCTTCTTGATATACAAATATAGTTTGATAACGACATTTTTGGGCTAGCACATATGAATTTAACTGGCTAAATTCTTGGATGATTCGGCAAAAATACTGGTATCAACATTATCATCCGGCATCCAACATATATCTATACATGACACATATTCACATAGAGTTTCCATAATCATCATCATCATCATCATCATCATCACCACCAGTGATCACCATCACCAGGCATTCATGACAACCAAGATTAACATGATCAATATCCAGCGGCTATTCGGTTCATCAACTTGCATTGCTGCAGATACTTCTTCCCTAGTCGAGCTTCTTCTCTGAGCCTCTTCAACTTTCGCTGTGCTGCTGTTATTGGTTTCGTCATTATAATCTTCTTCCTTGATCCCTCTGCCTCCTCAAGTGCGCTTATCTTATGCTTTGCTACTATGACTTGTCGCTCATTCTTGTTCATCAATTGCTCGGCACAACTTCTTGTTCAACTTGGGTAGTTAATTTTGGCTGCCATGCAATGATCCTAGCTAGTAAATCTAAGTTTTTGGGAATTATCATGCATGTAGGGCTGGGAAAATCACTGTAATCTTCATGTTTGGGAGTGGAGTTTGGGGTTTAATTTCTTGGGTTTGAAGCTTTGAATACCTTTTGGTGATAAACGGCAGGGGATGAAGTAATTAAGGAAAGGTACAAGTGGAATAATTAGGGTTTAGTGGTGAAATTAAGGCGGTGCTTTACTTGGAGTATATATTTAGATCGAGTAATGAGCATCCGCCTGAGACGGGGAATTACTTAACGAGCCTATTTGATACCCAACCAAAATATAAATGAAATTAAGGCATTCTTCTATTCAACTTATTTTTTTGTCAAAGTAAATTTAGTTCACTACAGTAAAAATCAGTTCAATTAAAAAAAAGTTCAGTTTAGAAAAAATAAGTTCATTTCGTTTGAAAGTTTAGAATTCAATAGAAATGAGATCACTTAATTTCAATACAGCAAATAAAACAAAGTTTAATTCAAAAATAAAATCAGTTTAGTTTAGTTCAAAAAATTGAATTTAACTCAATTTGGATAAATCTAGTTTAGGTAAGTTCAATAAATCTAAGTGTACGAGCATTAGTTTAAAAGTAATTCCATATGCAAATATTTGAAGTAATTGTTTTTTAATTAATTATGGTGATTATTAAATATGAACTGCTAGTTTTTGTTAAGTGAATTGCAACTTTTCAACACAAACCCATGGGCATTTATTTTGCAATATGAAAGATTTTGCAATATGAAAGGGAGCAAACCTTATATTATATGTCGTGGGCTTTAGACCTCAATATCTTCTATTGAAGACGAAGTATTCATGACTTTCTTAAATGGTGTTTCTCAACTCGTGATCAACACACACCTACACTCGAAGGTCTGTTCCTGAAGCAAACTGAAGGTAGTCTATGAAGTTATGCCTTGCCCTTGGTGTTACTTTTCATGCCAACTCTGTGCATAATTTATGTTATATAATTTTTAACATAAAACAAGGCATATATATAAAAAGTGTGTTATAATAAGACATTTATCATTATAACAAAACTTAAGTAAATTTCTTCTTGCACAAAAAAAAAATCATTAAAAAATATCATCATTACCTAATAAAAATTATTATATAATCCGTAATCACAGGAGGAAAATTTTTTTAAAAAAAAGAAGAAGAGGAAAAAGGTGTATGCAATATAGCCATGCATAGATCTGACGTGTATCCTCCTGATCGGCGTCTTGATTAAGCTAGAATTATTCTTAATGATTCTGTAATTCAATTTCTTGTAGAGAATTTTGCCTTTGTTCTTGTAATATGTCTGAAACAAATGATCCCTGACTAGTAAACTGTTAGACAATTCACTTCACTAGATTCTGAACGCTCTATTCAACTTAATCTTGCCAATAATGCAACTGCAGCTACCATTTAATTTAGTACAAATTTTGAATAGTACACAAATTGCACAAACGCGGCACAAGATCACACGCCCCTATAGCTCAGTGGTAGAGCGTCAGTCTTGTAAACTGAAGGTCTGTAGTTCGATCCTGCATGGGGGCATTTGTATTTATGTATTCTTGTATTTTTTTAGTTGGACGTACTCTTGTGAGAAGAGATGTCTAACAGTTTTCATTAGTTCTATTTACCATTGTTTTTTTAAAAAAAAAAAAAAAAAATACACGGCACAAGTACATGTGGCAATTGAAAAAAGAGTATAAACTAATGCAAATTAAACTATCACACCTGATGCAGGATCAGTCCTTAAACTTAAGACATTGTAGATTCTGATGCTGCTGATGCAAAATATCAGGAAGCTGAACATAAGTCATAGATGAGACATGAATTTTATAAGGAACTCCAAGATTCCATCGCATTTGATCTTCCCACTGTCACTTGCTTCTCCTTCTCATTACAAACGTGCAAAGGTCTCTTGCTCCCATTTCATTCTCTCACCAAGCTGTAAACTTACACCAATTCTTGCCTCAAGCCCATCAGAATCCACTGGCCTAAACCAATCCTTCCCACCAAACCCATCATTGGCCCTGATCGCCTTCTCATAAACTGCCACCCTTTGAATAGGAGCGACAACATCGCCGGAAACAATGTTCCTCTTATCAGTCCAACAAATCACATCCAGTATTCGATGAAATGCCTGAACCGAGTCTGATTTATTTTCAGACCAACAAATCACCTACTCTTGTAAACTCGGTGACCGACGGACTTCTTGCTAATGGTTTACTTTGCGATCAATCATATCTCTCCCATTTGTTTTTGGATGACACTGAGCTGAGCAAGATCAAAGATAATTGTGATATCTTGAGCATCATCCAGGAAAGTCATCCCCCTCCACTTAAAGTTTGAATTCCAAGCTAATTCTTGCCATTGGTAGTTCTGATTAGCCGCTAATGCTGCTTTAGAATGTTAAAAATTGTAGTTATGTGTCGCTTTAATAAGACACATTGTCTCTTAGCTCAATTTTTGACCAAGCCCAACTGTATAGGCTGCTAATACTGCCAAGACTCCTTGTGGATTCCACTAAAGTGGTGTTGAGGGAAGATTAAAACGCAGGCAATCTTCTCCCTACAACCAGAAGTAGCGTACATACAGAATGCTAGTGCTGTGTATCTCATCCAGGACAGATGCCAGAAGCATTCAAACAAGGGGGCAACACGGGCTGAGTTGGCACTCAATACCACACTAAGACTAAGAGAAGAAGGGTAAGCAAAGTTGGGGCTAGGCAGATATATGTGGTAAGACTTAAGAGCTAGGTAGAGATTACTAGTAGCTAATAACCAAGTTGGTAAAAGTTGTCGTGTGCTATCATGTGATACGCGTCTCAGACTTCATTCGCTGAAGATCTTGTCTTGCCACATTGCATATCAACGTCTGCTCTCATCATATCGCCTCCGTAAACAACAATAGCCAAGTCCAACAGCTTGGCCCTGTGGGTGTTCAGCAATTTGCTGTGTGGGTATGGCCAAGTCTCTAGTAATACTGACCTCGTTGGATAGGCTATTCAACAAAATTTTTCTTATGACCACTTGACCAGGCTAACACACAGAGGTACAGCTGGAGGGGTCTGACATTGTTACAGATTGAGGCTGACCACAATTATTGTTGAAATTAGCTTGACATTAAGAGTGAGGCTGACCACAAAGTGGTGTGTCATTATGGAAGTAGGAATACTGAACATGATCATTATAAATAAGCAGCACTTATTCAACGTTCAATCAGAGATGAGAATTTTGTTTCCCTGAAAACAATGCTTTTCTTCAATATCTTTGTTTTCTTTGACACATTCTTTTTTTCTGAATGGTCAAAACTCAGCCTCTGACTTGCAGAGAATCACCATGGAGCACCAACATAGCCGGTCAATTTCAGGTATGAGCTACTTTCTAAATGATTTTGGATGTTAAGTTTTGCTGCCTGAAAGCACCTTTTGTGAATTCACTCTTGTTTAATTGTATGATTATCCTTTCTAGATCCCATCGTGACAGGTTTCCAATCGAATTTGTTTACTTATGAAATGTTTTATTTTATTGAATTAAACAAACTTTTTTTTTTGGGGGGAATCGATCACTTTTCTTGTAGGTTTAAGGCTTCCTACATTTGAATATCTCCAGACCCCATTAGGAGTGGGGAACTCACACTTGTTGGTGATCTTTTTCGGATAGCATGTCTCTTGATTGCACTGACCAGCTGATAAAATTCCAATGATTTACTCTTTTAGTTAGTAGGTGTGGCAAAATTGACAGAACCAAGAGCTAGATTTAAAATAAGATAACCTTATTGAACTCGAATGTGAATGGATCCAGAATTTGCCAAACCAATATTGATTCTCAGTCACAGCGAGTTCGACCAACAAACTACTAGAAGACCTGGACATGAACCAAGAACAGTACAACCTGAGTTCTGACCCTAGCCAATGAAGCCATACTGTTCTGTTAAACTATCCTGATTCAGTCTGACATGAACCTGAGCATGTTATCTGCCTGGTCTTATGGCGATTGGGTTTAGATTTTCTGGAAGCTGCAACTCTTTTGTACACATGGACATTAAGAAACACTGCGATGCATTCACAATTTTTTTTTTTAAAAAAAAACCCATCAAGTACATATTGGAAACATCAGGTGGACAAAGGGAAAACAAGCAAAACAAGAAAAACAGGTCAAACAATGTTAATTCCTTCGCAAATTGAGTCATTGCTGAGTGAATATCGGATTTAGTTAGGGGTTTCATTCCCACTTGCATCTGATCCGGTTAGTGTGGTTGAAATCATAGGTCAGGACTAAGCTCCTATCCAACCTTTTGAGCACAAACTGTTCAACGAGCATGTAACATCCAAATTTTTGCCATGAATCTCCCCCTTGATATTTCTCCATTCGAGCCACCATCACTTGCTTTTCATTCCCATGAACCCACCCAACTCTTTCTTGCTCCCATGTCATTCTTTCAATGATTACCAAGCTAAGCCCTATCTTCACTTGCAATCCCATTTCATTCTTAGTCTAAAACCACATCATTACCTTAGCTTCATCCCGTTCAGGTATAGCTTCCGTCCAAGAAATCCTGACAACTTCTGTGGGAACAACAACAGTTAGAGCCACTGTATTGCCTCCAACATCACCATTTTTGCATGCGGATATCCTTTCCCATCGCTGCTCGAGTGTCAACTTATAGAACATTGTCCTCTCCATTTGCTCTTTCTGAGTACCCTCCCTGACAAACATGAAGGGGCCATACCACTTTCCTACACTCACTGGCAAACTCTGCTCACGAGACACTGGGAAATTGAAGTCTGCCAGCTGAGAACGAAGAGCAGAGTTGATGCCACTCGCCTCACCTGCTGGATAACTCTTGGGGTCCGAGGCATGGACTTTCCAGCCTGATCTCCTCAAGAAGGTTGGAGGAAAACTGTCAGGATCAACAGACCGAGCAGAAAAAGATTCACCAGTTCTTTTGAAGATCTCAAACTGCTGATCAATGTCATAAGAATCTAGTGTTTTGGGAGGTTTGTCGGGAATGTAAATTCCACTGCCACAAAATCAATAAGGTTTGGGTTTCTCCTCTTCCTTTTTTGCCGCTTGTATATGCTAACCTATAGATAGGCGCCAAATATGCCATATTAATAGTAACATATGCATATAAATTGTATAAACTTTATTTGCATGGAGATTATTGACATAACCTTTTTGTCATCGTCTTTTGCCACAATCACATGGTAGCTGTTGGAAGACAACAGTTGATCAACGACAGGAATGAAGGCTGCTTTGTCTACACAGTTATCTTCTCCTAAAGTGTATTCAACTGTTAGGAGCTTGTTCTGAGGGAATGGGAGGTCCTTGATAGGTTCCCTAGTCTTCTTACCTACATCGTCTGCATCTTCAAGTATCAGGTAGCCGGAACCTAGCCCTTCAGGTGGCACAGAAAGCAAGTCAGGGTGGCTCTTGTATAAACAGAGAGGCCTTGTCACATACATTAGGATTTGGAAAATTCTGATCCTGTATTCCTTGTTTCTTTGATGTTCTCATATTCATTCTATCTTGAGTTGTTCTATATAGATTGAAGTTGTCAAACCGTATTGAATTGATGGTTTCTTTGGCACATTGATTTGGTCTGAACTCTGAACAATTTTGATGTTTATAATCTTTTGGATATGAGGTGGGCTATTGACTTATTATATCTGAATTGGGTTTATCAGACCACAATCATTGTCGTGCACTCTGACATTTCTTCCTCTTTTTTTTAAAAAAAAAATTCTAGTGTAATCGTTCCACCATCCAAAGTTGTTTGTAATCTAAAATTTGTCAGTTATATTGATACAAAAAGACGCGTAATAAGTCAATCTACTTTTAGCTCTCTAAGACAATTTCGTAGAATTTGATTATATGTCACCAAGTTATATAGCGAAATAATAGATGATATGGTGGGTTTAAATAAACATTTATATTCTTACGCTATCATGTTTCATCATTTTAATTTCATATCACGGATGCCACATTAGATTTTCCATCAAATTTAAATTTTAAACTAAAAATGTAATACATCCACTAAAGACTGTTGAAATTATTGGTCCAATGTATTTCCCTATGCTATTTAAATAGTCAGGATTGAGGGCACCTGCACAACCAAACTTGCAGAACTATGAAGAATTGGCTTGGGCAAAGACAGTTAACATTTGAATGGTGCCCAATTGCCGATCATAGTCAACGGAGTACTGGTTTGACATTTGAATGCGCCTACAATGCAATTTTGAAGCAAACAATTCAATTATCTTTGCAACGACGAATATATTATTTATTTACACATCTCGATTTTATGTGGATCTGCCAAAAACAAAGCCAAAAAAGGTGATGGTTCTATAGGGACACGGTCAACTGGGCACCATTGGATCCAGATGGCACTGGCTTGTTGTCCTTCCACTGACAAGAGCGGGCAGTGATCGTTGCTCTGTCAAGCCAGCCTCACGCAGTTCCCGCCACTTTAGGGCCCAACTGAACCAAGCCTACGCCTGCTTCACTTGGGTCAACTCTCAACTTGGAGAGGGCAAGCCAGTCTCTGACCATCATAGATCCTACCCGATTCACTGAGCCCACGTTCCACCACTTTAATGCCCCCACTTGGGTCACAAGCTTACGTGACTGAGCTCGGCCAACAGGTGGTGTTTAAGGGAGTTTATTAAGATAGGATTATTGGTTACTTAGGTAATGTGGGATTCTAAACATCACATACTGTTGGTATTAGATGCCAAGTGCTTATCACTTGTTCCATTGTCTTGATCTTTTCTACTATTCTGTTCATTTGTTCTGAATCAGAATCACTGATAGACAGATAACAGAGAGGTAAGATGCATGATGGGGACGGCAAAGTAGTCTCAACACCAGAACTACATATTATCAAACCACCAGTCGAAGGTTGAACGCCTTAAATCCCCACAACCAGATAAGCACTGAAGCTCAGAGAGGAGTAAAATACGTTCATACAATTTGATTTGTCATATACAAATCCAATCACATTCTTACATAGAGAGGAGTCAACTGTATTGAGGCAACTTAAGAAAACAAGCTGAAAACTCAGCTTGTTAATGATGGATGGACTTGACTTAAGAAAACAACCTTTTCCTTTACAAGTTCTCAATTACTGCGGTGTAACTTGCTTTTCATCCTGACCAATCCATCCTACTCTTATTTGCTCCCTTATCACTCTCAATGATCACCAAACTCAATCCTATCCTCGTTTGCAATCCCATTTCACTTATGGTCTGAAACCACATTACTCCCTCAGCTTCATCTCTCTCGGAGAGGGCATCCATACAAGAATCTTTACCACTTCTGTGGGAGCGATAACATTCAGAGTCACCGAATTGCTTCAACCCTCACCCTTTTCGCAGGTGAATATCCATTCCCATCTCGGCTCTAGTTTCAATTCATTGAACATTGTCCTCTCCAGCTGTTCTTTTGGACATCTCCTTGATAAGCATGAAAGGACAATTACCATCTTCCTCTCTTGCACTTGTGTATGCTAACCTGCAGATGGAAATAAGGCATGACTCAATGTCAATTATAGTAGTAAAATTTGTAACTTACAAGAATGCCGGTTCCCACTTACTCCTAACGGGGATTGTCGTCTGCTAGTATGACATAGTAACAGTTGAAAGACAAGGCTGATCAGTGACGGGAATGAAGAAGGTATAACTATAACAGTTATGATCTGATCCAGAGGTCTTGACGTCAAGGGGCCTGCTCTGAGGGAAAGGCACGTCCTTGATGTATATGTGGGTAGCCTTTAGCTTTCTGGCAAAACAATTGGATACATACTCGTCAACTTGTCTGTCTTGAATTACCAGATAGCCGGAACCTGGACCTTCAGATGATAAAGAAAGCAACTCTAGCTGGTTTTTGAGAAGAGAAAGAGGCCTTGTAATTTACATTTCAGAATTTCTCTTCTCGTTGTATTCCTCTTTCTGTGATTTTCTGTTGGTAGTTTCTAAAGAAGAATGCAATTGTTCCTTTTTATGTAGAAGTCACCTGTTGGCTATGTCTGAAATGAAGTTTATTGGATCACATTACAGGCATTAGCATTTATTGTGCAGTGACATTTTCATTTGGTTTGAAGAATAATATGCTGCGGCTATATCTTGTATCCATGCCTGCACAGTTTTATACTCTCAATATGTAAAGGCATTTAACATTTGGATGTGCATGTCCTATAATCTTATGTTCATATTATGTTGACTTGTTATAGCTGAATTGGGGTTGTCAGAAAAAAATCATGCCGTGCACTCTGAATGTCATTCTCTGTTTTTTGTTTAGTTTTTCATGAAAAATCTAATGTAGTCATTCTACCATGCATACAACGGGCCTGTGATTTCTAATGTAGACTGAATGCTTCTCTGTCAACTAGTGAAAAGCGTGAAATTATTGTAAACTTCTAATCAGTAATCAAATGTGTGGCCTGAAAATATGTCAACCTAAAAGATACAAAAGACATATCAGAAATTAACCATGTATGTGATAGTGAAATAATAGACAAGATTACGATCTTTAAATAATTCGAGAATACTCATATATGCTATCCGCCAGATCATCAACTATATGTTGCATTAGTCTTGACATCAGATTCAAACAAAAATGCAATAACTCTTGAGGCCTGTCAAATTAAATTATTGGTCCAAAAAATGAAAAAGGTGATGGTTCAATTAGGAACACAGCCAACTAGGCAACCCTTAGATCTGGATGGCACCGACTCATTATCCTTCCACTGACAAGAGCGGGCAGTGATCGTTGCTCTGTGAAACCAGCCTCACGCAGTCCCCGCCACTTTAAGGCCCAACTAAACCAAGCCTATGCCTGGCTTACTTGGGTCAGCTCCTTCAACCTAAAAGATACAAAAGACATATCAGAAATTAACCATGTATGTGATAGTGAAATAATAGACAAGATTACGATCTTTAAATAATTCGAGAATGCTCATATATGCTATCCGCCACATCATCAACTGTATGTTGCATTAGTCTTGACATCAGATTCAAACAAAAATGCAATAACTCTTGAGGCCAGTCAAATTAAATTATTGGTCCAAAAAATGAAAAAGGTGATTGTTCAATTAGGAACACAGCCAACTAGGCAACCCTTAGATCTGGATGGCACCGACTCATTATCCTTCCACTGACAAGAGCGGACAGTGATCGTTGCTCTGTGAAACCAGCCTCACGCAGTCCCCGCCACTTTAGGGCCCAACTAAACCAAGCCTACGCCTGGTTCACTTGGGTCAGCTCCTTCAACCTAAAAGATACAAAAGACATATCAGAAATTAACCATGTATGTGATAGTGAAATAATAGACAAGATTACAATCTTTAAATAATTCGAGAATACTCATATATGCTATCCGCCACATCATCAACTGTATGTTGCATTAGTCTTGACATCAGATTCAAACAAAAGTGCAATAACTCTTGAGGCCTGTCAAATTAAATTATTGGTCCAAAAAATGAAAAAGGTGATGGTTCAATTAGGAACACAGCCAACTAGGCAACTCTTAGATCTAGATGGCACCGACTCATTATCCTTCCACTGACAAGAGCGGGCAGTAATCGTTGCTCTGTGAAACCAGCCTCACGCAGTTTCCGCCACTTTAGGGCCCAGTTAAACCAAGCCTACGCCTGGGTTCATTTGGGTCAGCTCCTAACTTGGAGAGGGCAAGCCAGCATCTAACCGTCGCAGATCCGACCCACTTAGACTGAGCCCATGTTCCACCCCTTTGGCGCCCCCACTTGGGTCACAAGTTCACGTGACGGAACTCGGCAATGCATCCGTTGTTTAAGCGAGTATATTAAGATAGGATTATGCATATAATTACGGAATGTGGGATTCTAAACATCACACACCATTAGTGTTAGATGCCAAGCCTTGTCACTTTTTCCATTGCGTTGATCTTTTCTGCTGTTTTGTTCAATTGTTCTGAATCACTGACTACAGATTCAAAGTTTTAAAACCAAACAGATTAAAGAAAAGAGATTTGATTATTGGAGGATATTTTTCACATTAGATTGCCCTGGGCCCTATCATTCACCAATTCGATTTAATCACTTTCTTATATACATAGACAGGACTCAGGAATCTAAAGTACATCAAGACAACGTAAGAAAACCAACTGAAAACACCACTTCCTAATGATGGACGGAATTAAAGCGACGCAAAAGCAATACATAGATAACATGAGGTCCTTTTTCAGCAATATTAACCTGCAATTCTTTGAATGTGTCCTGAGTCCTTACTACATGTTTACGACACATTTGAACACTTCTAAACAAAGACGATACATATGAAAATAATCGATATCGATGCAAACCTTAGTTTGAGCTTTATCGATATCGATGAAAACCTTAGTTTGAGCATTAGTTTGACTATGAGTTTTGTATACAAAATGTGGTGGATACAAATACAAATATGGCAGGAAAAGGTGATGGTCTGATTAGAACTCAGGCAACTAGGCGAATGTAGACAAGTGACACCGGCCTTTTATCCTTCCCCTGTCGATCAAGAATGGGTTGGTTTTCGTTGCTCTGCGAAACCACCAAAGCTTAGCCCCCAGTCACTTGGGTCAGCTCCGAACTTGGGTAGCGCAGGCGAGCACTGAGCCACCTTAGACCCAACCCAGCTGAACTGAGTCCGTGTTCGGTAACCTCAATGCCCCCACATGGGTCACAACCTCACGCTACTGAGATCAGCAGCCAACTTGTGCTCGGGGGATGCTCGGGGGAGAGTACTAAGGTGGGATAATTACTGTGATTAGTTGATTAAGGAGTCTAAACATCTCATATTATGACATGCAGAGTGCTTCTCACTGAAGTTTTTTACAGACTGGTTGTTATGTTCTTTTGCGTTTTATGCTTGTATAATAAACAATAGATATGTCATGTCTGAAAAATTATGAGGTTCAAGATCTTTTGGCAAATTGATTTGCCAGAATACATTGGATTGTTTGTCGATCATACTTGTCTAGTATACTGTATACTGCACTTCATTGATTATTCATAATTTACAGCAGGTTAATTCTTGAACATTCGGAATCAATGTTTCTTTCAGGTAGATCCTCTTGTGTGGTGCAATCATATTTTGTTATTGTATCTTATAATTTGTTTACGTAAAAGAGCCTTATTCAAAGCAACCTCATAATTTTTCTTTGTAATAAATTCATTACTCACTCTCGAGCATATAACTGTACATTATATATATTATTAGTAATTCTATCACTATTTTGTTACATTACAAGTTTCTTACATGATTTTCAGTTGAGACTATATATTGTGAATGCCCCTCGTCACACAAGACTTAAACACGAACGTTATAACATAACATTGTAGTCTCCTCTCGAACTCTAAACCATTTTTTTTTTTCCCTATGATATTTACTTCACTTCTTCTAGCATTCTGCTCTTTAAGAATCAAAGAAAAGCTAAAAAGAAGAAGTGGTGTAGACAGTCCACCTTTCCAGTTCACCAAAGAGGAAGAAAAAAATGAGCTTTGTCGAATACCCTTGTCAAGAAACGAACATGGGAAGTAATAATTATGATATACAGAAAAACTCAACGAACAAAAATAATTCTCCCAAGTTTTTTTATTTAAAATCTATCTGTCATGAATTTTCCAAGACCCATTAATCTGTCATACCTACAACAGACAGCAGAAGACCAATCTCAGACAGATTATCATATATTCACTCAAATTTAAAAGACAGACAGCTGCTTCCGTAGACCTTAAGCCGCAAGTCTTTTCTCCCTTTTTATCGCCCAAAAACAAAAAAAATGCACGTTCAGATTCCCTTGACATTAGCTTGGGCAAATGTAATGTATCTTGAGACACACCCTTGATCTTTTTCATTATTATGTTCTCCACATTAATAAGTGCATATTTCACTACCCTTTGCACTCCTGCATTAATGCTCTATTGGACAAAACATTTCCTCCTTTGTTGCCAAAATCACCTTTTCTACCGACCTAATTAATCACCTCTTTTTGACATTATGTAACCTTAGGGTTATACAAAAAAAAAAAATCCTTATCTTTTTCTTTTTGGGATATTGTCTAATTAACTATGTTTAATATGCAATAATAGCATTGAGACCTGAGATAGATAATCAATTCAAAATTTTCTATATGATAAGCGGTTTTGAATAGATGAAGATTAAAAAAAAAAAAAAGGTGTATACTCATGCATGCTATATTTGTGTAGGTGATATATTTGCAATTTTTCATAAACTAACTCCACTTTAAAAAAATTAAAAGTGTTGCTTTTAAATTTAAGAGCTTATCTTCTTAATGGACTATTAGAGGAGAAATAGGCTCTTAGATCGAGTTAAGAAATAACTCTTAATCTATAATTGTGCAGCTGATTGGCTAGCTGGCAGAGTATGGTCTATTTTTACATTTTATGGTAGTGTGGAATAAGGTTTTGCAAAGAAATCTTCTTCGTATTCTCCAGGAAGATAATTTAAGAAGAACCCTTGAAAGAAGGGCTAAATGAATTGTATTCTTAGTTTTCTCTTCTTTTATCAGATCAAGCTAGTAATATATGAATGAGAATACGACAAGTGGCACGCCACAAATTGAATGAACAAGAACTATTTGCGGAATGATGAGCTATGAAACGAAAGTAATAAGTATACATGCATCCACCGAAATTGGAGTGTTTCAGTGGCACAACACAAGGCATGCCTGCACTCACGCAGTAGCCATTAATAAGGGATCTTTGTCAACGAACCAATCTTTTGGACAAATCAAAAAAACAAAAAAAATGCATCCAAAACAGGGAAGAAAATAACACATATCCCATTTGATATTTGATGTAAATTAACATTTCCGTGCTCTAAAATACGCCAACAAGAGCAAATCTTCTTTGAAATCAACCTTAAAAGCCCCCTAAAACAGAAAAGGAAAACAACTTTACACTTAGAGAGAATTAGATTCAAGACTTGAAGGCAAAACCATGATCATCTTCAGCTTTCCTCCTAGAACTAGGTTGATGCCTGAAAAACCACCTCCAAACCTTGTAGGCCTTCTTGCATTTCCTCAACTCTCTCTCACTGACACTAATCCTACATGACCCTCCTCCATTTTTAAACATCTCTTCTCCTCCTCTGAACCCAAACTCCTTGGTTGACATTCCCAGCCCGCCCCTCTTCAACTCTGGCCTTAAATCAACTTCATTCAGCTTCAAATCAATGAAAGCAGGATCATCACTTGAACTGATGAATTCACTCTCTTTTAATGAGAAGATGTTCTTATTTGGACCCAGAAAACTTGCATCGTAGTAATCAAAGTTACTAATTCTTGCTTCTGATTCGCTAAAACAGCTTCTTTTGGCGGAATCGATGTGGAAATTGGCACTGACACTTGATGCTCTGGCTGCTGATGAAGAAACAGGGAAAACCCCACTTTCTTCAGTGCTGTCATAGAATCCTCTGAAACTGCAGAGTGATCTTGATCTTGATACTCCAACACAGTCTGAAACCCCACCAATTTCACTCTTGTTTTCTTCATTGTTGATGATACCCTTTTTCCCTCTCTTCTTTCTGAAGAGTTTCCCAAGTTTCCAGAACCCTGATCTGGGATTCTCTCTCCTACTGCTGACATCAACAACACAGGTGCTGTTGCTCCTTTTCAGGGGAGCAAAATCGTGGTCATTTGGGGGTGCTTTTTGCTCGAATTTATGTTCAAATTTGGACGCATTTTTGTCGTTCTCCAGCAAGAATGAAATCCTCCCAACTTCACCTTGGCCTGAGGAGATTTCCTCAGAACATGAGCAAGATGAGAGTCTCTGCTCTCCACATTCTGGGCAAACAAGCTGAACTAGTCGATCAGTAAGACAATAAGCGCAGATCCCACCGCCAGATGAAGAAGAAGCAGAAGCAGGGTGCTTTTTACAGGGGAAATCTGGGATGCTTTGATCTCCATAGCAATCGCCATTGTTGATGTATGCTTCAAGCTCTCTTTTTCCCCTGTCTTTCATATCTTCCTGGGCTAGAAAGACACCGAATTTAGCCTAATTGGGGGTGGAATTGAACTGGGTTGTTGAGAATTTTAACAAAGATATAAGGGTTTTTGAGAGAGGAAATGAGAGAGGGTTTGGCTTTAAGAGGGGAGGAACAGAGGACAGAGAATAGCGTTAGCTTTACGTTATCTTTAAAGAGGAGGGAGAGAGATTGATGAGGTCTGCATGTATTGTAGGGGGGAGGGAGGGTGTGAGAGTGAATGTTATCAGGCAAATTGAGTGAAGGAATGATACTATAATCAATTCCAACACTGCATGCTCTGCCATAATTCAGCCGACTTGTGAAGAGGAAAAAGGAAAGGCAAAAAAGGACGTCTTCTCCCACTACCAGTAATATTACCTCCTCCTCCTGTTTGTTTTTTGAAGCGTGGATGATGGACCATTGTCCCATGCCTTCCCCTCCCTTTGTGCCCTTTCTTAAAATTATATTATTATCTTGCAAATGAAAATTGGACAATTGATTAATTCGGCAATGAGTCCACTAATTGGGCACTCTGTTTACCTTTCCGTATTTATAAACTTCTAAGTTTTAAAAGGCATTGCTTGAATTGCAATATATAAGAATTGGTTACAGCCTATTGCCTACGTAATTCAATAACAGAAAAGATGAATACTTGAAAACATTCTTCAAAAAACATAAATCGAGTCTATATAGATAACTTAGTTACTAACCTATCTATGAACATGAAGTTGGTATTTGGTAAATGCACAATTTGATTTTTATAGACACTAACAAGATCATTATGACTTATTTCACTTTGTGACATTTCACTTTGATATCTTCCGCAAATGTGTTCAATACTTAGCAACACTTTCGTATTACAACATACTTTATGTATTCAGTAAACCTGAGGTGTTCTTATTTTAATATGTACAAACTCTCAATCAATTAGAAATAAGAAACTAAGACTTTTCGAGAAAAAAAGATAAATCACCCGTGATTCTAACGAACAACAAATTACGCATAAACAAATAGCTCCTATGTTTTGTACAAATGCTAACTTAGTCTATTTAGTAGCAATACATTAACAATACCAAATACCAATAAATAAACTTGCAGTAAGATTTATATATCCATAGTGGGTTTGCTTCATAGCTCTTGTGGAGGGGCATATACTATGTGCATAAACAATAATATATATTTATATTTTTAATTTCCTTGAAAGCAATAAAGTTATAAAGAGAGATCATAAGATCCGCATGATGATGATCAAGTAAATAGCTTTACCAAACCTGCGCTATGTGAATTGCAAAGGGGTTGGTGGGACAAAGCATACCAACGGCAACATACCTAAAGTGCATGGACCCTTTTTCCTTTTTTTTTTTTTTTTCCTTTCCATTAATTAGACTAGACTCTCTCCTTTATTATTCTTTTTCTTTTTCCATTTTCTTTACTCTTTTGCAGCCCATTAAAGTCAGAATGAGAATCGCACTCAATGGGCCTTCACCTTTTATATGCAAGCTCACGGAGATGGGCTTGTTTGGGGCCAACTTACATGCGCTACTTTTTTTTTTTGGGGGGGGGGGTTTTCTGTTTTTTGTGGAGGGGGGGGAGGAGGATAAAAAAAAGTAGCGTAATGTTCCATTAATTATTGTGGGAATATATATGAGGGAGCATATATATTTGAATGGCCAAGAGAGCCTATAATAAATGGAGTCGGTGATGAAAGGAACAAATGAATTTATTTGATGTGGTGGGGCTTTTTTTGGTTCCTTTGCCCTTTTTTTTTTGTGTGTGTATTATTATTTTATGTTGAATATTGGCTTTGCTTTGCTTTTGTCATTCGTGGGAGATCTTTAGTGTCATTTTCTTCTAGATTGTCAGCACGTGTCCTGGGACATCGTTCTTTCCTCTTCGACCCTACAGCCCCACCGTATTGTACGTGTTGCAGATATATTGTCCTTTAAATTCAGGAGCGTTTTTCCTAATTCTGGATCAAATGTATATTCCCGTGATATGTATTCTTTGAAAGAAAAAAAAGGGTAATTGGCCTACGATACTATTTGAAGTAAATACATCAACGAATTTTAATTTGAATGGCATATAAAACATCTTTTAATCAGTGGATTTAGCCAAAATTAGGAAAAAAAAAAAATCTGTATAATATAAGGTGTTTTAATCTCATCATACCTTTAAAAATTGCAATTTAAAAAAAGACTCTAAATTTAATACTTTTAAATCCCCAAAATTCATATTTATAATCCTCGCTAATAGTTAACATGATCCTTCGTCGCTTGAATCATGGGTAGGATTTTAGCATGGGACCTTATGTAATTAGAATTTCAAAGCAGTATAAACCATTTCCTATTTGTGACACAAATCCAAGTTTTGAATATTTCAACGTTAGAATATTAATATTGACAGAATTTTTTGTTAGTGTTATTTGGTAAAAACTTCAAAGCACCCCCCACAAGCCTCTTCCCTTTTGGGAGGTAATATCCCTTACTATGACCCTCCTAATACTCGTTTATATTTTTCTAATTAAGTTTCTCTTCAAATTTCAAATTTTTAACATTTAAATTGGGCAGTATTTTAGGGAGGGGATATTAAACCCTAGACCCTTCTCGCTCTCTTCTCCCCCGGCAGCCATGAGTATCCACAACACAAAAAAATAAAAATAAAAAATCAACCCTTATTTATTTTTTTAATTTTTTTTTTTTTACGTGAAAGAGCTTCCCCTTCTCTTTCTTCCCCACAACCCTCATACTCACTCTCCCTCTCCTCTCCACTGCCACACCGGCAGCCATGCTGCCGGCCACCCGTCACCGCCATGCGTGCCACCAAGCCACCATTCTCCTTCTTTGAAGTTTTGGGTAAGAAGCTTTAGGATTGTTCATACTGCTTTTAATTTTTTTTTTTTATGTTTATAAAGATTGGATTTTTACAACAAGTTGATTCATTTTATAACCTCTAATTAATCCATTTTCATGGTTTCAATCAAATTCTTAGATTTATGTGTCATTTGAAAGCACTCCTACAAGCATTTGCCTCTCATTCTCATATTTAAAAGGTAAAACAGAAAATTTTCTCTTCTAAACCTCTCTTTAGAGGGCGACTTGGATAGGTTCTATTTATTTTAGAGTTAGTATTGATGACTATGAGTAATTTTAAATTGATTTAGGTGATTTTAGTAATATGAAAATTGTGATCTCATGCATGGAATTTAGGGTTAGTCAATACCAGAAACTACCCCTGCAATGACTCAACTTTATCGATTAACTAATTTTATGTGCTATCCCAAAAGTCGTAAACAAATCATAAATGTAGTTCTATGAGTCTGTTTTCAAAGCAACTTTGCGTCACGAATTTTGGGCTTAAAATGAAGGAGAAATAAATTTTGTCCCAATACTGTGTATTTGGACGTAAGCTAGCTGTGTGGGAAGAAGTGATTTTTTCAGTTAGTTTTGATAGTTTCTTGTGAATGTGTATAAAATAAAAGTTATACTCATATGGTCCTAATGGTTGGATTGACTTTTGGGTTGGAAAGATTAGTTTTGGGTGTAAGGATATCCTTAAGTCAATGTATGTCGTAACGTTTTTATTTTATCATTTATGTCCAATATTCTAGTTCGAGTTCAAGTTAGGTATCTACGCTTCTTTGAAGTAATTTCTATGCTCTAACTCCCATTAGTTGCTCTTTTGAAAGGATTTTGGATGCTTATAAATTGTTATATGGCGTTGCATGTCAAGGGAACCTTTTATGTAAAACGTGCACTGTAACTTAAAATTTTATGATTTTCTGAATGTGGAATATTGTGTTGTGATTGAATGCTTTATTTGAGCACTTCATGTTTTAAGTGGTTTTACTAAGTTAATAGAAGATTGTTTAAGGTGGGTTGGGCTTTCAAGAAGCCAATCAAATTTATTCCCAATGTACTAAATCCTAAAGTGAAAGACTAAAGCGAGTTTACATGAGGGTGCCTTCTAAAATCAGGGTAGGTTTACCCCTGATATAGAGACTAGTCTCCTAGGATTATAGCATGTGGTTTTCGATTACGTGCCATTATAGATGAACGTATATCAAGATGAGTCCTGATAACCCATAAAAATATTCAGCGGACGACCATGAGACCCTTGAATGGGGTCCCTCGCCAAAGAAAGCTGACTTGTTTTGGATTTTGGATTGTGGTTAATTTTTGAAATTTGAAGTTTGAATATCTGGAACTGGTTGAGAATCAGCCATTTCGAGCAGTTTGAATATTTTATGGTCATTAATATAGGGTAGACATTATTGAGCTCCGTCTCATAGTCCGAAATGTTGTCATTTTAGGTACCAATGTGCTGCACTGGGATGAGATGTAAGCGAGGCCAAATAAAAGATTTCTTTTAGTCAAACCTATCTTAATTTAACAAATGTTGGACTTGTAGCTGGTTTTTTGCCCTTTGATATTGTGTGGTTGACTTTGAATTTTATTTGTGATTTTCAATAAAATCTCTTTTTGTCTTGTATTTCTTAGTAAGATACGACAATGATGTCTATTAAGTTATTTTTCGTCACATTAAATAATAATAAAATAAATTAAAATTTTCAAGGCGACACAAATACTGTAATAATTCAGATTGCAGTATTACGAGTCAGGAGAAGAGACGCCCATTGTACATACGGTATAAAAAAATTCAAAATTCAATGGAGGCCACCAGTACCAATGTACTATGCTGAATGTTAAAAAATATTATTCGGAAATGAGGTAATTATGGAAGGCTTCATGCCTTCATAAGAGAAAACGTGAGCATACATGATATTATTGTTTATTACTTCCTTATGAAATGCCCAAATCTGGCAAAAGTGAAAGGCAGATCCAGTTGGGTTGGTGAGGGTCAAGCTAGCTACATAGGCGAGCGACATTGTGTCGTCGCTAATGGGCTGTTACTATGGCGAAGATTACACACACAGTATTCACTAGAGTAAGCCCATGACGATGTTAATTAAAGTAACAAGAGATCTAAACAATGGTTCTAGTCATCAACATTTAGTCATTTACATGCATGTCACGGATGAATGAAGATAATGGGTGACATTTAGGGATGATATTTATTTGTTTTTAAAAGGATATGATCATTAATTAAATGTCAAAAAAATACAGATTAAATAGGTCGATCGTAAATGCTTATATATTCAAATATTAAATAAAATTTAACTTTCAATTGTGTACAATAATATATAACGTTAAATCGTCATATATCATATCATATCATTATATATATATTAAAAGTTAGATATAAACGATGTATGAATGACATGTGGCATCCTACATGGCACAAAATGATGACTTGGTAACTTGCAATTGGTGTATATTAGTTGAGGCATATTAATCAACATCAATGCTATTAATTAGAATTTATTATATGTTATCAACTTAATTATTCATTGCATGGTTTTACACTCCTAACTTATTTTATTTTTTTAGTAAGTCCTCATATGATTAACTTGGTGTGCAATGATTATTTTTTTTGTATTTCAAATTGATTCATTTTATTTTTCAATATTAAAAGAATACAATTAGATAAAAGAATCAAATTTTACCTTAATTTTAATTGTTACAACTTATTATTTTTTAAAGTCTAGATCTTGAGGTCATTGTAAATGAGTCATAGCATATTTTCATGTAACAATTTAATTGTATAGGAAAATTTATGAATGATATATAAGACAACATGTACAAAGATTGTTTTAGATTGTTTGGCTATATCAATATTCATCTAGAGCTGATTTTCGGATATCTTACGTAGAACAATCTATAAGATTGTAATATAATTTTTATGAAATTAAGTTAAATTAAAATATATTCCATTTAACTCCTAAAAAATATCTATCACAAATTAATTATGCTATGACGTGTTTGATAATCATAAAAAATGGTAAATGACAAATCATTATCATATGAAAACAAAAGTAATTTAGAGTGATTTTAAAGGAGAACATAAAGCAAACAATAATTATGATATTATAAAATTATTAATCCACTTTTTAAAAAAATATTTTTATTAATTATTTATACTAATATTATTAAAACAAAAATTAACTAACATCCTTGCATTGCAAGGGTATAACACTAGTATATAAAATAAAATTGAATGGATTGAATGAGTTAATGGTATTTTGACCAGTGGTGAATTCTTATTGGTCATTTTACATTTGTGTCAATACTATGTGATTGTTCTTTATTTGATTGATTTAGCTGTCATCGATTTTATTACCCATGTTTAAATATCAATATTAAGTAATTATTTTTATTTAATTGTTTTAATAGTTACGAATTTATGAATTGATTGGTTTGATATTCCGGTTGTCATCATTCATTATTAAAATTTGAAGAGACATCTACCTTGGGCAAATGACATTAAACATATGACAAAATTTTTTCTTAAAAAAATATGTATCCTGTGCTAAGATAAAGCATAAAAGGCAGAAGAACAAAATTTATATTGGATGTTTTTTATAAAAAAAGGAAAAAAAAAGTGTGAAAGGTTAGTGTCAAATGGTATACACATATAATGAATGTTTATTTAACTTTGAAATATGTAAATGCATTTATCATACATGACTTGATTTTTTATATTTTCTATTTTTTTTTTTTTAGTAAAAGGGTCTTTAAATAATGATTTTATTTTATAAATGTAATAGGATCATTGGACACTTATATTTATGAGATTTATTTTACAAATATGTCCACAAGGATCCCTAACTAAATTGTAGCATATAGGAATTGAGACTCAAACTTGCCTTATCTTCAAAATGATCATATATCTTTTTGATAACTAACTACAAATTGATACATTATTACATATATTAAATTATATGCAATCCTTCAATTTCGAATTTTCTATTATATGGTAAATGCGTTTACATGCTTCAAAGTCATATATACAAATATCATACATGTATACCGTTTGGCACTAATGTATTCACCTCTTTTTCCCCTCTTTTTGTTCTTTTTTTATAAAAACCTTCAAATATAAGAATTATTTTGTTATCTTGCTAAAAATAGTGTCAAACTAAAAACATAGTTTCCAATCTAAACAATCTGTCAAAAATAAAATAGTTTATGTAGATATTTTTCAGCAATAATCAATTAAGCATATTAGCGCTTCTAATTAAAAAAAGGGTAAAATCACATGCTCTTTGAAGAAAAATAACATGTTCATAAATTTTTCACACATATCTGTGCAAAGCATCGATTGGATGGACACTTGTCTGACTTCAGGAGCGAGCAACTTGTTTTGAATGTGCTCTTACAATCAATAAATAGAAGTGTTTTTTTTGTTTTAATTTAAAACTTCCACACATAAGAACGTTCTCTAATAAGGATATGCATAAGAAGACTCTTTTTAGAAATAGCTTAGTGAACTTCTAACTTTATTAGCCTAGCTATAGTATATTTAAGATGTTTGATATCCGAGACCATCAGATTTCAACCATTCTACCATAATATGTCCATTTTCTTCCAAATTTATTAGCTATTCTACTCTAACATTAGATATCACTAATTAGTTCAAGCCCACAATTTCAGAAGGAAAGTAACCAATGTATCTTTTGAGAACATTTTTATTTTTGATTTTCTAACTTGCCTAATGTACTAATATCTCACATTTCACCAACAAAAATATAATCTAATATAAAATTAATTGTTGAGGCAGCTTTAAAATACTTCAATTCTCACATAATTCCTTAAAAATTTATAAAATAAACTCGATCAATTACGCTACATAACTTAAAATAAAGGTCAAGCTCATGCTTTGCAACAGCCTAATCATATGATGATCTTAATTTAACAAAGATCAAGCATATGTAATACTAAACTATGATTAATAGCTAGCATTATAACATATTGAATTAATCCCATGATCACAGTTAGCCTATCATATACGCATCGAGCCCCAACCTTATGTAACGAGTAAAGTGATAAATTGCTTTTGGCGTGTCGTGGTGAACGAAGATAGCGCACCACTGTCTGTCTTGTCTATTTTACAGGAAAGGACAACGCCTCGATCCTGTTGGAATTGGCTCCATCTGCATCTCCATCCCATTTTGAATTGATTTTGGCTTCATATTTCATACTCTGCATATTTCATATTTGCGTGTCCTTGGGTTCCCCCTCCCCCTCCCCCTCCCCCTGGACACCCTTCTGTCTATGTGTACGTATGTCTTCATACTTTTCGCATCATCCATTCATCTGTCTATTCTACAAAAATCATGGACTGCCTTTCTTTGTTTTTTTTTTTTTTTAAAAGTTTCTGTTAACAATGTAATCGATAATAGATGAAATTCTGAAATATGCATAGTATGGATGAAGATAGTTATATGATTGCTTGCTACAAAAACAATTCTGATTGTTGAGCAACGGTAGTTCACAATTAGCAAGAACATTATTGACATTATAAAAGGTTAATAATAAGTAGTCAGTTTATAAATGCCTACAAACTTATAACATAATGTTTTGACTTTTGACATAGAAATGTATAACATGGACATAAGTATAATTCATAAGGGTTTGCTCGTTTTGTGTATGTGGGGGGGGGGGGGTAAAATTAGTTATTAGAAGCACTTATGACCATTCAGGAGCTATTAAAAGATATTAGTAGTATTAGGAGCTCTTCGACCTTAGAACTATCTGTACAAGCAGCAATTACGAGCAACTTGAGACGACAAATAGCTGTTATGCATGAGAGATTAAAAACAATTATTAAGGGTTAAAAAATGATGAAATGAACAAGTCTAATTTAAACTCAAATATCTGATAATAGCTAAATCATAGAATAGATTTCGATCCCTCCGACTGTTGCCGTGTTGCCCATTTCATAGGATCGCATTTCGTAATTACACCTAAAAGGATGTGTCATCATAAGGTGTGGCCCAGAGGCAACACCGAATAGAAGTAAGAACAACACGAACGCCCTTTTTTCAGAAAAAGGAGAAATGTGGGAGGCAGTGGCAGTGGCAGTGGTGGGTTTTAGGAGGAGCATGTGGATGTCTAGACTCTAGAGAGCAAGAGTCTGACATGATGGACAAATACGCACGCTCCAAAACTGCGCATGATCCCATGCTTTCTCTGTGCTTTCCGGTTTTATCATTCATTCATACGTTGCCTTCAACACCCTTCCCTTCCCACACCCCCAGAAGCAAACACCTCTAACTTCCTTTTTCTTTTCTCTTTGTTTTACATTAAAAAAATCTTTTTCTACTTCGAAAGATCAGTGAAAGTAGGTGTCTTGGGATCTTTCAAGAGTGGTGAAATATATGTTGCATCGTGGTTTCGGATATATTATGTAAATAATTAATTATCAACAATTAAGTTTTAGTATTTGTTAATTATACCGATGGGTATAAGCGATATCATAATATGATTATACCGATGGGTACAAATGACATCATAATATAATCAAACCTATTACTAAAGAGTTATGAATACAAAGATAATTTAATACCTTATAAGAACTAGCAACTTGTCACTATTTAACTATACACTTTTTAATTTTAATATAAAAATTATTATATGATTTTTAAGCCTGAAGTGCCTTATGGCAAAATATTTATCATTTTTTTTTTTGAAAAAAAAATCAACTCTAATTTATGTGTGACGCATACACATTAAAATTTGCGAGGATTAAAATTGTAGATAATATTCTAGAATCACAAAGTGATAGTATTTTAGTCAACAGAAGCTTAATAAGCATATGATATTTCTTCTTCAATTCGTCATGGTATAATAAAATTATCCAAGCACTTTTAACTTTTAAGGGTCCAAATGGCCTAACCATCATGTTGAGGCGCATGAACAATCTACGCGTTGTGACTAATCAAAGAAGCTTGAGGAGACTCCACATAGCTTGAACGGAAATTCTAATGCTGAAGGAAAGTTGTAACAAGGACTCCCACATACCACAGAGATTAGTTAAGAATACTTTGAAGTTGGATACGTAGTTAGGTGTTTATACCTTATATTATAGGGGATGAGGCTTTAGTTAGAAAGAAGATTGTGCGGAGTTTGAGAAATCCCAAAAAAGTTGAGAATGTACTCGGAATCAGATGACATCAGTGGGCTCACAGCAAAATTGAGCCCAACCCCTCGATGATTGAACGATTGAAGCAGAGAGTAAGCCCAATCCACACACTCATAATTCCAGTCGAACATCTTTCTACACATTCTCCTGTCCATCACATCCTCTCCCCAAATGCAAGTAATGCAGTCTCAAATGGTGAATATTCAATTGAAACTTGCAAATTATCGTCTTCTTCTTCCTCCTCCTACTCCCCTTCCCTCACGCTGCGTCTTTCCCAGAGCTTCCTTCTTACCCACTACATTATATTCTAATGGATTCTCACCTTCACTTTCTCTCTCCTCACCAAAACCCACACCGCTTAGGGTCTCCCACATTCTTCCCTCTTTTCTGGGCACTCAAGAAGAGGAAGAAGAAGAAGAAAGCTCCCACGATGGATCTTCAAAGATTGATGATTTGGCCCCTGATAGTCCCGTTTACCAGGACACTCTTAGATTGGTCGAGTGTTCTATGTTTGCTGCTGTTGCTGGTTTGGCCTATTTACTCAGCAATTCTCTCGCTATTGAGGTTCGGGTTTTAATCCGCCCTTTTCAATTCATGGGTTTTGGTTTTGCTCGCTATTTGCTCTTGGATGGGTAAATTGTCGTTTTTGAATTATGGGTTTTGCTTCTTTGGTGTTAATTTGTGTATTTGATTGTGAATTCACGTTGATTGAAAGCGTTTTAACTTCCTGATATTGGAAGTTGTGATTACATTTTGTGTAAAAACCATCATTTGAAGCATAGGGTGCCGTATTGGTATGCTATTTGTCTAGTCAAGTGTTCTCTCTAAGCCCTCACCCCCATGAAGTCTTATGTATTATTGGTTTATAGTTTAATTGGTGAGATGAGATTGCACAAGCATAGTTAAGTACCCTTACATGACAAGGAAGGCTTCCTGGTGTGTTTTAGCCACTGATCTTGGCTTGAATGCTGCAGTGATCAGCTAATTAAATGTGAATTATAATGCCTTGTTTTATGTGGGTTGTAAAGTCTTTGCCTTTAAATTAAAAAGACATCCATTATTTGAGGTTAACAAAGAGGACTTCTTAGTGTTAGATTTTGCTTTGAAGCTTTGGACTGAACTGCTGTGAGAGAGCTTTGTATTATAGTCTCTTATTGCGGCTAAAGATTACATCTCTAACATGAAGTTAAGACAACATAAACATTCTTAGTAACGCTTGTATGTGCAACAGCCTGCACATAGGTATTGTGAATAAAAATAAAAAGATAAAAAAGGAGATTGAGTTAAATGTTCTTGCAGACTTTATTTTTTATCGAAGAGGGATTTTTGTTAAAAGTTGGCTTGTCAAGATACTCGTTTAGAAGTGGCTAGGATTGATCCTTGGAAAGGATTTCATGCCTTCCAAATCCCTTCTAAAAGGCCCTCTAATGAGTGCATTTTGTGAGTTTCCTCTTGAGCTTCTTTTCATCATCAATTGCCCACTGCATGAAAGAGGGGCTACTAGCAAATCACTTGTAGCACCATGGCCACATGTCCCTGGAGTCTTATACCATTCTGACTTATCTCCAATGATCCAAGAAAGGAATGTATTGAGGAAGAGCCAAAGAGGATAAGTTGCCATGTAAACAGGTGCTGAGGAGTAATTGTGTCCTAGAGAAGGGGTCCGTCCTCTTTTTGCATCTACCATAGAAGGAAGATAGCATAGGTAGAGGGTAGGAAAGAGCAAGAGATGGACTTCTCAGTTTCCAAAATGATGTACCATGAAAAGAGAGGGGAAAGCGAGTGAAGGAAAGGCTAGCCTACAGGTGATTATATACCAAAATCTAATAAGCCAATGTGAGTATACATGGAAAAGGGTGGTGTGTTGGAGCAAAAGATTTCATTAATCTGTAAAGCAAATCAAGTGAGCTAACATGGGCACATTAAGCACTAAGATGAGATTGCGGTTGCTAGTTTTTTGAGAGTATCATTTCTACTACGAGTATATTTGGATGATTTGGTTCAATGCCAAAACACGAACCACCACTTCTTTTTTTTATTTTATTTTATATATTGGTAAGCCTTTTTCTCATTTCATTTTGCTAGCTTCACATGAGCTGGGTTAGGCATGGATTACCAAGTACTGTATGTGGTTATATTGCTTAGCTGTGAGGACACTGCACCAGCTTATTCTGTTCCCTTGTACAATATCTTTGAATTAGTATGTAATTATTTGGGAGCTTATAAATTTGCTGTTTGCTTTGAGCAGAATTATTTTGGGTGCTTTTTCGCATTGCCAATTGTAGTATCCTCCATAAGGTGGGGTGTTGCTGCAGGGCGGAAAACTATGGTATGGTGCTGTTTGTGCTTCACTATTTCTGTAGGTGTCTTAATGCCCCCTTCATCTCCTCTGTATTCACTCAGGATGGTTGCAAGTTTTTGATATTATCTTTCAGGTAGCAACGGCTGTGCTATTGCTTGTGCTATCAGGACCTGTAAAAGCATTGACCTACTTGGTAAGAGAAGATACTCTTCTACAACTGTGTGGACCTTCTTTGATTCATTTTTGTGCATTATGGAGTAGCCAAAATTTCCAATTTCTGTACTTTTAAGCCTGTAAGCCTGTGGAATTTTTGTTTAATTTCATGTCTCAAATATCCCCATTTTTTAAACAAAAATTTAAAAATTTGATCGAGTGCAATAATTTGATTTGGACTGGGATACAGTGTTTGTAGTTGTAGATACAATTCTAGGTCTGTCAGCAGCTTTAGAAGGAACCTTATGTTCTTCTTCACTTAAACCCCCCTCCCCCTTTTTCTTTGAGGGGCAAAAGAAACCTATTTCAAGCATAATGCTGATGAGTTCATGCTTTTGGCACTATTAATATTCACCATTTGAACCTCATCGTTTCATGTTTTTTGCAGTTAATGCATGGGTTACTTGGATTTACGATGGGATCTTTGTGGAGGTATATTATGCCATTATGGTCTCTGAAAGCATTCTTATTGATTTGTCATCTAAATCTTGTGATGGGATTGACCAGTTGATCTCCAACACCCAGTGTCCTTGTTCTTGTCTGCTCTTCCTGTTCTGTTGTGTATTGTTAGTTTTCCTGCTGGTGAGAATTTGTTATCTCTATTACAATTGATTGGTTTGCTGCATATTAAAATGGTGGTACACATTGGCAAGGAAAAAAAAAAAAGAAAACCTTAACTCTCCTGCTCTCCATTTCCCCCGTCCTCCAAGAAAAAAAAGAGGTACAGAAGAGAGAAAAATGCAGGGATGGACATATTAGCACATTGAGAAGCTGAGTGAAGAAGCAAAAAGGAAACGAAGTAGACATATTTATGCCTAGTCATGGTGTGCATGGTATTGTGATGTCTTTCTTCAAAAATAAAGGTTACTTTTCCTAGTTGACCCAACGCTGATTGTGCCCCTCTCCAACACCTCCCTCCCCCCCTCCAGAAAAAAGAGATGTCACTCTTCGGAGTGTTATATCGAGTAGGTTCCTTCTCACTGTTCCTCCTTTACCTCTTGTTCTCTTTCTTTCGTGCATGGATAGCAGCGCAAGTCTTCTGGGATGCAAGAGTAGTCAAAAAATTGTTGCCTAAGCCGTTTGTAGGGGTTAAAATGCTCGTCTATGGATTTTCTAGATAAAATCTTTCCATATTTCTTTCTCTGAGCATATAACCATTAGGTATATGCCCTTGGCCACGTTTTTAACTTATTGTGTTATACTGCCCTTTGGTTCATCACAAAATGTGCTAGGCTCATCTATGAATATGAAGATGTCCTAATTACTCATCGAAAAAAGAGGAGAAAAAATGAGGATGTCCTCTCTCTCTATTTCCTGTTTGGCTGGGGTCTGTACCATAAGAGAGGAGTATAGTTAGCTTTCAATCACAATAGGCAGGAAGTAAAGTGGCGGAACCAGGAGCCACATTTGAGAGTTTCTCATTCTTTTGAATCTCCGTCATCATGCAGAACAAATCGTTCACCAGAAGTGGCGTCTGATCTGTATTTTGAATTCTGAACTGACTCACTCTGACTTGAAATGAACAAATAGGTCGTTTATGTTGCAAAAGCAGTCCTTGTAATTGTGTTATTACAGCTTTTATTCGCCATTTGCTTTCTAGTTTCCACCTGCATACTTTACTGATAATTAATTTTCAGTCTGCTTGACCATTTTTTCCCCCATCTTTTCTTCTTTTTTTTGATTTGGTTTGTAGGTTACAAGTCAATTGGAGTCTCTCGATCTTTATATGCACGTTGGTAGGTTTCTTTTCTTCCATACCTTCAAACTCCAAGACCTACTTGAAGTTTTCCCATTACGGTTGCATCCTTAAGAAAAGCGTGGATTTGGGTTGCAGGTACGTGCATTGGGAGCTGTGGGGTATGTTCTGACATCATCATTCTTAATACAAGAAAACATACTTGGTTTGGTAACTAGTCACCTCCTCCTTCCAAGGGTTCAAGTTCATTTCTCACCGAAAACAACATAAGCCTAACATAGCCGTGCTTTTTGCTTGTAGATCACAGTCAATCTACATGCTATTATCACCCTAATATTCAACTCATTAGGATTGAATACCGTTCCCTCCATGACTACAATATACATCATCTTCAGCACTCTGGTAACTTCATTATCACTCCCAACTTTGAGATATAAAAAATGTGTGTAGAAGCTGACGGACTCTGTCTCTCTCTACCCTTGTGGGCAGCTACTGCTGAATTGCAGTTGCTTCGTGTTTTTGCTGCACATCCTGTATGCTCTGTTCTTGTCCAGGCTTGAGATGAAGGCTTCCCTGAGATTGCCAAGATGGCTGGCGAATGCATTGTAGTATGTTTGGCTCCCTATGTCGAGGTTTTCTCTGAACTTATTCTTCGTGTTTCCTTTGCACATCATATACATGCAGTGTTCATGACGAGGCTCAGGATGCAAGCATTGCTGATATTCGCCTAGATGGCTGGAGAGTGCACTTTGGAGCTCTATCTGTGAGTCATAGCCATTATGTAAACAGTCACTTACACAAGATTAACATCAAAATGTATATTTAGAATTATTTAATTGTATACTTAAAAGTTCATTTTCGGTTTGGGGATTCTATTCCCCTTCAATAGCTAGGTAAAGCAGTAAAATTCAGGCAGAAGAATAAAATTTTGTTATCTTCTGACCAATAATGGTGGTCCCACCTCTCAGTTGTCCAATTCTTATTGGGTGTTGGGTATTGGGTGGGAACTCTGTCCAGTTCCACCACGCATTTCTGCCTTTTTTGTTGTTTTGTGTTTTTTTTACCTTTTTCTTTTCTTTTGGTAATATATAATTTTTGGGTGATTAAAAGAGGGGTTGTGTGTTATAAGATATGTTCATGATAAATATTTTTATTGGGTGATTCAAATTGAAATTTTATAGATTTGAGAAATGATGTAATATAAGTTTCAAAAATTTGAAACGTTTGAGATATGACAAGTTTGATTTTCAATTTTTGAAACTCAGGTTGAAAATACTCTGAAAGTCCCCTGGGGTTCCCATAAGGATAGTTCGGGTAGGAAGTGAGATGAAGAATGCTAGTGGCAACTGTCAAAAGAGCATTTGAAAAGGCCCAACTAGGCCGCAATTAAGGAAATACCAAAAGTCACCTGTGAGGACAAATTTTACAGACCAACGGTGGACGACGACAAGACGGAGAGGTGGACGACTAGACTGTGGCTCATGGGCCAAATTTTTTAATGTTTGACATGAAACATCATCTACCACTGTCAACCGTCTACTTAACCGGATCCTCTGCTGAATCATTTCATAGTCTGCACGCATAAATAGCCCTCCAGCTTGCTTGTAGAGTTGTGGTGGTCATTGATCAACCACCAATTTCTTTTTTTTGCCTTTCTTAAGGAAGTTGGCTTATTTTACTGGGCAGGTCCGTGAGGAGGGGATAGATGATGAGCTTGGTCATGGGCCAAAATTTCTTTTGTAATGTTTCTATTGCGGAGGTATTGACCCTGTTTGGTAAATAACTATTATCTGTTAGCTATTAGCTGTTTGTATTAGCTGTTAACTGTTTATATTAGCTGTTTGAATTAGCTGTTTTTAGAAAAAAGTGTTGGGTAAAAATTAGCTGTTTCTAAAAACTATGCTGGTAAAATTTCATTTATGCCCTTATTTATGAATTAGTTTTTAATGAGATGTGTGTAATTTTTTCAAACTTATGGACAATTATGTCATTTTCACAAAAAGCTCCTCTCAAAAGGCTAATGAGAATAGCTTTTTCAAAAAGAACTTTTTGGAGCCAAACAGCTATTGCAAACAGCTTTTTACTAAACACCTTTTAGTTGTTTGACTTGGTCAAAACATCCAAAATCCTTTCAAATAACTATTTTTTTTGAAATAGTTGTTGTTACCAAACACCCTCATTGTATGCGCTAAAATTTAAACCTGATTCAATTAGAATGAAAGTTTTATGTTAAGAAATTAATTTTTTTTTGTTTCTTTAATTTACTTTTTTGGATGGATAGATATTATATATATGACTGATTCTTCCTTGTAAAAACTGAACATCTTATTATTCAATAATCTCATGATAAACTTCAATTTAACTATTTTATACTGTGTTGGCTATCGCAAGAACAATCTAACTCCAGAGTCAATTGATGCAAATTTGTTCTTACAAGCAACTGAGTTGTCTCGTTCACTCTTCGTGATTATTCTTTATGCCATGATCTTCTAAAATAATTGAAAGGAGGACAAAAAAAAAAAAGATATATTGGAGTAGAATCCCTGCATCAATCATTTTCATGTGGAACACTAGACTTTGATTAACGTGATCAAGTGCAAGACCAGCTGCTGAGATGTAGGACAAACTTGCTCGTGTAATAGTATGTTCCAGCCGGTAGTGTTTCTTCGAAGTATATAGAAGGCGGCTTTGTTAGCAATCGTGGACTAGAACAAAACAAGCAAATCACACAAGAGATCCTGAAGAGTTTGTCATAGTCTTTATCTGCTTGCTTCGATCTCTTTGAGGAAAGTTAGGCCCTTAATTGGGCTATTTTGTCGGCCAAACCACCCCCCTCAAAAAAAAATTAAAAAACATAGAGAGGAGTAAAAGTAGAAAACAAATTTCTTGTACTACGTGTTTAATTCGCAGAAAACTCATGACAATAGAACTAACGCAATAGCTTCGTCCATATTTTTTAAATTTGATTTATGTTTATTTCTTATGTGCTAAATTATACGCGTCAACTTTGTTCTAGTTGTTGCCACGATATTGAATTTATAATAATTAACAGCATTGTCTCAATGTTGAACCAACTCAGTTCACCGCGGAACATAAAAAAGAACAAAGTGTATTTTGACTTTTCATTTTAAATATTCTTATGTGAGCCGATCTTATTAGATTTAAGTACCAGTGCTGAATTAACCATTTGCATATTGTTCATAAAAATGATCTAAGATTATACTCCAAAAATTTAGATCCTTTTTAAAGAAAGTGTAATTGTAACACCGCAATCTTTCATAGTTTAATTTCATACAGCTATCATAATGATAACTAGTTTGGAAAGCATTGCTCGTAATTGATAATAAAATAACTCAGACCATAGCTACAAGTACTGCTATCATTGGACTGTGCATTGTACGTACTGCATCCTAATAAAAATTGAAGTTTAATGAAATCTTGGGGTGGAAGACTCACATGCGCCTCCAATTGTAACAGAAGGCTATGCGCGTCACATGTATAAGTATATATATAGTACTAATGAATTAATTGGATGCAGACAATAATTAAGATAGCATCGCATCTTTATCACTAGCGAAGAAAATGGAAAAGGCGTGGGCGTCTACTACTTATTCTCAGTGTTCCCACTCCCACTCCCACTCCCACTCCCTACAACGACAAACCTCCAAAAATAAGCGCCAGGCTGAGTCATCAATGAAGCTGATGTCTTCTTGATTGGCCTACTTGTGACTTGTCCACACCAATACAATTTAAGAATCTGATTCTCTTGGGTCCACCGCCATCCTCCTCATCTTATCCCCGTCACTTTTAAAGCCTGAACTACCATCTTGTTTACTCCTTTATTCCAATAAAACTAAATAACTAATGGTTAAGTGTTGTGTTGTTGGAAAAAGATATTTAGATCAACTTTATGGTACCAGATATACCAACGAGTCGTGAACGACATCACTAATCGTAAGATTTATTTTGGTGGCAACAATTCGTAAGATGACATCCAACTTTTCAGAAGTGGGATAAGTTTGTAAGTGTTGAATTTAGAAAAGACCATAGTCTCCATCTCGGATGATCGAGTATTTATGGGTAGGAATGCAAAGGCCATGCCGTATCTGAAGTTGTCCATATGGTGGAAGTTAAGATAAGTACTTTTCTTATAATTTCTGGGTAGCAGTATTCATTTATATGCATGCAGTTGTTTAACGGTATTCATTGTCTGATTTGTGTTTCTGTAAAATTTTGACAATGACATGCATTTAAGTTTGTAAGATATTATCATGGAATATTATGAGAAATTTGAATCAAATATGTTTTGTAATGCATTTTGCAAAGTGGATAGCACATGCATGCATGCCGGTATATGCCACCTTCGCTTAGTTAGACTTCTACATGAATGTTGATCAATATTTTGTCATGTAGTGTGTCTAAAGTTTTGATGCCCTTGCCATTGTTAAGATTGATTATGTTTAGAATGTTGATCTCATGCATTCATATGCATGGTCTTAAAAGGCCAAATGAAAGTTGAAAGTTGGCCATAAAAATTTGCAATATCTTTTGGTTATATGTCTTATACACGGATTTGATTATGTCTAAGATTTTGAGCATCAATTTGGTTGTTTGATCATGTATAAGTTATTGAGATGAATTATAAGGTGCAATAGACTTATGCTTGGGCGAATAATTTCAGTTTGAATCACATTTTGTGATGTTATGATGAAATGTCATATTGATCATGCCGATTATAAATTAAATATGAGTATCAAAGTAAGTATTTTGTTATCTAAGATTGATGCTGTTCAGGAACTGTTTATTTAAGATGGCAATGTGGGTATTTGTGACCACTTATTATGTGATGTTTCAAATTGATTTAAGGCATGTTATTTTATCCTCAGTTTGGGTGTAAAGTTTGCCTTTGTAAATTAAGTCACACAAAGTTATGGCTAAAACTTAAAAGTGTGATTTGGTAATTGTTAGGTATAAAGAAATGCACATGGATATGTATGTGTTTTAGATACGATGATTATATGGTGTATGCCAAAGTTAATATGATAATTTAATCATATGTAAGTTTGTAAGATAATCTATGAGGTAGGCATAGATTATGGAGGAAAATTCTCAATTTAAAAGGTGCAGTATGGATATGTGCATGATTATAAAATTATATGTGTGGGAATATAATTTCCATGAAAAGTTAAATTTTTGATTTGTAAGCGTAACCATGTAAAGAATCCAAATTTATTGGATTAAATTATGGTTATAGGTATGATATTTTTATCATATATAAGTTGGAAATTGAATATAATTTCCATGAAAACCAAACTATTTGATTTTGTAAGCATGCATAAGTTGGAAAGATAATTTTCATGAAAACCGAGGTAATTTTTTGATTTTATGAGCATTATTTTTGTGGATTAAATTATAACCATATGAATAATCCATAAGAATTGGATAAAGGTTATGGTTATGAATATTAGCAACTTCGTAAATCTTGTGGGCCCAAATATTGAGATTTACAAAGGGACGTCGTATTAAATTTCAAATTTATATGGATCCATTTCAAAAGTGTATACGCTATTTAGTGTGATTTTACCCATGACTTATAATACGATGGTTTAATCGTATTAATGGCGGGGGTATAATTTCTTAAGAATTCAAAATGTTCTACAGTACTAACTAGTCCAGATAGATCTGATTATGATCATGATGTATTCAAGGTAATGAAATGATATGTATATATCTATTGACCTTGAATGTTATATAAGCATTGACTAGTTCGACTTGATTTGAGCATGACTATCATATATTTAAGGTCATGGAATGATATGTTTTTTATCTAGTGACCTTAGTAATGGGATGGGTAAGTGCCCTTATCTAATAATCAATGATAGGCACCCAACTCACACTTGGTGAGATGTCAAGTCTTGAGTTCAATGCGGTGGAGCTTATCATATGGATGATTGCAAGCACTATTATGTTTATCTTTCATCCCAAGTTTAAGTGCTTGAAATTATCCGTATGTAAGAAAAAGGGTGAGCGAAAGCTCTTAATAGACTCTTCAACGGTAAAATTGGTATGCCATAATATACGGGGGCATGTGCTTGGAAGAGTATAAAAAGTCTACCTATGTGAGTGGTGAAGTGTGGCCGCTTCGAGAGCCAAATGGGGCATGGCTTGGTACACTCACTAAGGATATGGACACATGGCCCTAAATTGTGTCAAATTCTAAGTGTATTTTGAGATTTATGTGTGAGATATATCCAATTAGTCAAAAAGGATGTATAGTTCAAAGACTTGTCTACTATTACATTCAGACTAATTGAAATTATGTCCACTAAGTGAAAGTTCAAATCACAAGATACTTTCATGATGCATAAATCTCTTTGTGTTCTCGGTTGTGATTGTGTATTTGCTGGAATGACGAGGGTTTGTGCTATATCTTGGAAAAGGCGGGGGATTATTGGAATTTTCCAATAATAAAATAAAAGTGGCAGATTTTCTAGTGCTTATTCGAAAGGTGGATAAGTATGGTGCCTCATCAAGTTTACCCGCCTTATCCAATCCATTTCGTGAAAAGGTGAATAAGCAAGGTACCTCTTCAAGTTTAACCTTCCTTATCCGATCATATCCTTTGTGGTGCCTTTTGGTATGGTGCCTTTTGGTATGTTATAAAAGTCATGAATAAGGAGACAGACAAACACATATAGGATATGATAATAAGATGAGAATAAGGTGTGCAAAAACACATTCTTATGAATCACTTTCCCATAGTTTGAACTCGAGAAAACATGAACATATACATTTGTCCATCAGCGTTTTATCCCGAAGACTATTTGTGGTACACAGCAAATAAGTCTTATGGAAAGTGATGTCGTTTACGATTCGTTGACATATCCGGTACCACAAAGTTGATTTGAATCCTTTTCCCTAATATGTGTAACATCAGCTCATATAATATTTATTATAAAGTAGATATATTTACGATGATTTTTAATGAATGTGAGGTGATTAATCATTTAGCCAAGTGTCATTATGATAATTAAAGGTCACTTCTTTATGAGCCTGCTTGTAAGTTATGGTCATCATATTTTTCGAATAATATTATTAATATGATGTAGCATCTCATTATAAGTTTGTTTAAATTAGTTTTGACAATGACTTTGAAATGCTACTAAAATTTTAAGAGAACAAAATTCTTTAGTTTGTCACCAACCTGTAACCTCCAATAGGCGGCAATAAAAGTGATAGAAAAGGCAGTAATTAGCGTCAGTGCATCTACCCGGTGGCCCATAACCTAAACCAACTTTAACCAAATCCCTTGTCTTCACGCTTTCCTTCTCTCTTCCCCCCCCCCCCCCCTTTCTCTTTTTCCTTAATGATTATTTTTAAATTTCCATCAAATAGAAAAGATAAAGGATGACAGAGAAAGGTAGACCTGACAATCCTTGGAGTAAATTCGTGGTCATATGTACATGGTGGGTGTCTCGTGATTATTGGAGGTTCATGGGACCAGATTTACCAACTAGGTGGTTCACAAGTCGCCTATCTCTGAGGGATAAAAGAAATTAATACAGATTCCTATTGAATTCGAGTATTTTGAATGTAGGAAATATGTGTCAGTTATTTAGTTTTGCAAATAAAATGCTAATAACTAAGTTATGTTGTAATTAGGTTATCACCCAAAAAGAAAGGAACGGAAAAATTATTCATATAGATTTAGTGATATTTAGTTATCTAAGTTAACTTAATTAAAAGGAATATCTTCTTTAGGTTGAACACTTGAACTGATTAATTATTTCTTTAATACATTACATTTCATATTATCAATGATAATGTTTTCTTAAAAAAAATAATAATAATGGGATATTACTTTTACATTATTTGTGCTAAAACAGAAAGTTATCATTTCCTCATTAAGAAAAGGAATTCAAAGGCCCATGATATCTTTTATTTTTGAATTATATCCTCTAAAAAACAATCTCATTATTGGAATCAAAAGTAGGACCACTCCACAACAAAAATGATATGATCCATTCAATCCTCTTATTTAGAACTTAGAAGGCTATCCATTCGATTACGCTTAGTGCTTTTCCAACCCTCCAAAATAAAAAAGAAAATATAAAATTGATATTTTTCCTTATTTTACCCCAAAAAGATATAATCAAAAAGAGAAAAAAGGGGAACCACACAATCTAAAACGCCAGAGGGGGGAAAGTGCGTGGCCCTGGACTCGTCAACGAACTCGCAAGGGGTAACACTGTAATTCTTCACTGCGCTGCGAGGTCCACCCATCTATATAAAGGCCTGCAGACACCCTCAGAAGGGAGAGAGAAAAAAAAAGACAGACCTCTAGAAAGCTTCTCAAATCACCCCATAATCATCGCCTCATCATATCCCTTATCTGAGCCGCCCCCGCAATCCTATTTTCTCTCTCCTAGGGTTTCGACATCTCCAACTATTTAAGATTCAAGCCGGTGATTCGAGATCCTTGTAATTGTTCTAGTCCAATTTTTCCCCGTCAATTTGTGAGTTCGTCGGTCCTTCCATCTTTCTTGTTTAGATCTCGATTTGATAGTTATGTTACTGTTTCGTTGGCTACATTAGTTTGCAGAATATTTTTATTGTGAAAACTATGAATTTTGATTGCGAATAATGATTCTTTCGATCCGTTCTTGTTGAGTTATGAATTTCGTGTTCCATGTCAAACGTGAAATATGTGATTTATGTTACAGATTCTGCGTTAATGCTTTTCAGATATTATATACAATGTTCTCATTTCACTAAAGATTGTGTGGATTTGGAAGAAAAACGCACAAATTTGCTGATGTTTCGTATTGTTGTGCTTTCAATATTATTATATATTTAAGATTGCGTGGATTTGGAGGATATACTATTTAAGATGTTTCGTGTTTCTTCTTATTACGTGTTATGTTAATTAACTTTCATGTCAGAATCGTGAAGCGTCTTTCCGCACTTTTTGATAAAAAGCCTTTGAAATTTTGGTATACTGTGTGGCTACTTTCTTGCGTGATATTGCTTTTATGCTAGGAAAACAGCTTTCTTTATGACAGGCAGAATTTATGCAGATCTGTTTCTTTAGGATTGTTTTTTTTTTGTTTTTGTTTTTCTTGATGGTTTAACAGATGATGCATGAATGAGTCATTTGTCGAATCGCTGTATTTCTTGCTTATGTTTTGGATATGTGTCTTGCTTCCGTTGTTGAATCGTTTAATTTTTGTTGTGAGTTGGAGGATATACTATCTAAGATGTCTATGGCGCTTCGCAAATTGCTTTTATGTTATTAAACCATTCAAAGCATTTTCATATATGTTTTGTGCGGTTCTCTTGCTGGATCTAGATCTCGTATAGCCTGGCCTTTATTGGTAGACCTTACACCGGTGGTTATTGGCGTTGATCTGCTCTGCCTTCTGTGCTTTAAGCTTTCATATATATTATTTTCCGGCAACTCAACTTTGGGTGAAGATTGTCTGATTGTAAAATCAACAACAGAAATCCATGCGATGATCGTACTTGTGGGCTATACGCTTCGATGTGCTAGTCCATGTGATACTCTGATTGTTACTCTTAAGCTTTCATATATATTATTTTCCGGCAACTCAACTTTGGGTGAAGATTGTCTGATTGTAAAATCAACAACAGAAATCCATGCGATGATCGTACTTGTGGGCTATACGCTTCGATGTGCTAGTCCATGTGATACTCTGATTGTTACTCTTAGCTGTAGAATCCTCTTTCTGATATGTGATTTCATTACTCTGATGTGTACAGGGTGAATGAGCTAATGGAGTCCAAGGGTGGTAAAAAGAAGTCTAGTAGTAGTAGTAAATCCTTATTCGCTCCACTCGGCTACAGCATTGAAGACGTTCGACCAAAGGGAGGAGTCAAGAAGTTCAGATCTGCTGCTTACTCCAACGTAAGTCTTGTTTTGTTGTTGTCATTTTTTCACTGGGAAATTACCTGAAAAACTATGATTACTTACCATGACTCATTTCTGTTCTGCAGTGCGCTCGCAAGCCATCCTGATATCCTCAGAGTAGCATCTTGACCACCTGAAGTGGTCTTTTATAGTTTTTTAGGATTAGAAAATAAGTCTTTTGGGTTCAAGTTCCTTTCTTCTTCTGCTCCCCTCTTTCCTCTCTGCTTCAGCTTCCTCTTCTGCGACTGTAACATTCTTTTCTAGACCACGTAGCCATGACTGTCCCTATGACTGGAGACACCAACAACAACATGACGGTTTCTGCCATTGGATTTGAAGGGTTTGAAAAGAGGCTAGAGATATCCTTTTTCGAGCTGGGTATCTTTGCTGATCCTGAAGGCAAGGGCCTCCGTGCTTTATCTAAGGCCCAATTGGACGAGATTCTAGGTCCCGCAGAGTGCACCATTGTTGCTTCTCTTGCGAATGAAAGTGTTGACTCTTACGTGCTATCTGAGTCTAGCCTCTTTGTCTATCCATACAAGATCATCATCAAAACTTGTGGGACCACAAAGCTGCTTCTTGCAATCCCACCTATCCTGAGGTTGGCTTCCAGCCTCTCTCTTAACGTCAAATCTGTTCGTTACACCCGTGGGAGTTTCATTTTCCCGGGAGCCCAATCTTACCCTCATAGGAGTTTCTCAGAAGAAGTTGCTGTCCTTGATGACTACTTCGGGAAGATTGGTAGCAGCAAGGCCTTTGTGATGGGCAATCCTGCAAAACCGCAAAAATGGCATGTTTACTGTGCCTCTGCAGGAGTACAAAGCCGTGATGACCCTGTCTACACTGTCGAAATGTGCATGACTGGTCTTAACAGGGAGAAGGCCTCGGTTTTCTTCAAGTCTAATTCAGCCTCAGCTGCTGTTATGACGGAAGCCTCCGGAATCAGGAAGATCCTTCCAAACTCTGAGATATGTGACTTTGATTTTGATCCCTGTGGTTACTCCATGAATGCCATCGAAGGACCTGCTATCTCCACCCTCCACATCACCCCTGAAGATGGTTTCAGTTACGCTAGCTTTGAAGCTGTGGGGTATGACCCGAAGGTAGTTGACTTGAGCCAGCTGGTGGAGAGGGTCCTTGCTTGCTTCCGACCAAGCGAGTTTAGCATTGCGGTCCATGCTGAGATTAATGCTAAGACTATTGAACAGAAGTGTGCCCTGGAAGTGAATGGTTACAGTCGTGAAGAGGGGACCATTGAAGAGGTTGGAACCTGCGATTCTGTCTTCTATCAGAAGTTCTGCAAGGCTACTGCTGGGTATGCCGCGTCTAAGATGACTCTGAAATGTTGCTGGAAGGAGAAGGAAGAAGAAAAGGACTAGATCTCGTTATTATTTTGCATTTTAATATGGCATTATGTTTTTTGTATTGATATATTTTAAGAGTCTGAGTTATAGGGCCCTGGTCTTGTTGGATCAGATGCTCATATGTTACGGTTTAATTGTTTGAGTCTGTTGGTTATGTTGTGTTTCGTAAGCGTCCTATTATTGCACAATGAGTCTAGCTATTGATTAATGAATAAGCGAGTCCCATGACCTCGTGTTGCTGATACAATTCTCTTATAGTATGCCGTTACGAATTGGCAATATCTTGTCTTTGGTTTTTTCCCCTTTCTTTATTGCCATCTTATTATAGTTATTAATTAATTATGCATTGGGCAAAGCTAGAAGGGCGACTAGGGCAAATGTTCGGATGGGTTCGTTTTGACCATACAATTTCTGTGCCATTGTGAAGGGGGACACGCCTGCGAAGGCCAACTCTACTCGGCCTTGTACATCTCAGCGCAGTTCGCTTCGTACCGACAGACTTTGATATGAGTTGGGTTGATTTGTACGGTGACCTATGGGGGTAAATAAAAACAAAGAAATGGTTAGCGTAGATCAAGGTTAAGCCTGTTTTGAGCTGGACCCATATCCTATCTCGGCTCATTTCGGCGCACCAGCATGGTTACAAATTGCTTGGATTAGGCTTTTTTCGGGCTTGGGTTTTTTGATGTGGCATTTCTGGCAGGCTCCAACTCTAAGTAGGCTGTATTATGGGATCTTCTCGAGGCTGGGGTGGGTACGGTTTAATTGATCAGTCAGATTTCTTTGCAGACTAAGATCCATAATCTTTTTTTTTTTTTTTAAAACGGGGTCTGCGTAATTGTACGCAAATCGCAAGATCATATACATCTCGAGGGTACTTATGGATTAACGGTGTAGCAAATACACTAGTTGAGCACAGGCCCTGGTGCTTCAGTCGTAATTGTTGGTGAGAGTCTATAGGCCAAACTAGTTTTTCAATCTAAAAGTTTTGCGCTAAGCATTTTTGTTAGTAATTATTTTGGTTATGAATTTCATTTGACCTAGACCGTGCGCTTATTGAGCAGACCTGATCCATTCTTCTTCTTTTTTTCCTTCAATAATGGTAGGCCTGACCCATTCCCATGCTTACTTTGGTTCTCAAATACAGGTATAAATTTAAGTCTGGTTGCTTTTGCAAACTCATCACTAAGAAAATGAAATGTGCGCTTGTGAGAGGCTTGAAATCCTGGCTTGCTTCATGTGACAAAAATGAGCTCGACATTGAGTTCACTGATAATTAACTTGTCAAGATTAACTAGAATATAAAAAACAATTAGATGAAAATATGAGATCCATCGTTTCACCAAAAACAACTGTGATTTTTACGCATAAAACATTAACAAAGAAGCTCATGTTGTATGAATGTATGAAATATGCCCCAGCATGCAAGTTCCCCCCCCCCCCCCCCCCCCCGGGTGGACGGAAGAAAGTGTCAGGTAAAAGCTTTAGTGACTCGTACAAAAATCTATAATCCAAAACAGCTGTCTGCTGTAATCTGTTTCCCAGTATTTCAAGGAGATAAAAATGTTTATTTGCAGCAAGTTGTGGCTGTAGTTTAGTGGTTAGAATTCCACGTTGTGGCCGTGGAGACCTGGGCTCGAATCCCAGCAGCCACAATTATCTGTTTTTTTGGCTAGGGTCTCGCTCAGCTGCATAAGTCTGCGTCAAGTGGAACGTCATAAATGCGTGGAGTATGCTAAAGCAAAGGCCTGGCATCTATAAGTTTATTTTGGAATTTCCTGGGTGTGGTTTGAAGAAACATGGAATAAAATATTCTGGTTTGGGCCTAGTCTAGATTTCTTCCCATTGTTGGCCTTTAAATGTAGTGGGGAATGAGGTCCGCTCAATTACCTTAAGAACTGAGCTTTGTTCTTTTAAACCGATGGAATTAATGATAATCACACTATGAAGCCTTTTTATTCCTCTATTTATTTGTATGTTGCAACATATTAGTGTTCTCACTACCAAGAATCACGTAAATGTACTCCATGTACGAGTGTGATTTCAATGGTAAAAACATTAAATGGTAAAGACGTTAATTTGAGCAATATGAACCTTTTTAGTTGTTATGATAGATTTCTAAAATGAGAAACGTTGAATTGATTTTTATAAGCAAATATGAAAAATGCAAAATTATATGATCTGATTAAAATCTCTACAGTTTTGGCCTCTAAAAAAGACGCAGGTCCAGAGATTGATGGTAGCTGAGATGAGGATGGTCAGGTGGATGTGTGGTTTCACGAGGATGGACAGAGTAAGGAATGAGGTAATCAGGGACTTAGCTAAAGTGGCTCCCATAGAAGAGAAAAATGAGGGAATCAAGACTCTGATGGTTCATCCACGTGAAAAGGAGAAGTACGGCCGCCTCAGTGAGGAGGTGTGAGTTGATCGACCTTCCCGGTGATAAGAGAGGAAGGGGTAGACCGAAAAAGAATTTGGACGAGGTGATTAGAGAGGACTTGAAAGTAGTGGGTTTGACGGAGGACCTGGCTTAGGATAGGAGGTTGTGGTGGGATAGGATTAGAATCTTAGATGGCAAAAATGCGACTCTGTAGTTGTCAGTAGCTGCAGTGGCTTAGTATTGGTAGGGGTCTGTCGTGCTCGTATGCAGGTTGTGCTTTTTTTCTGGGAGTGACGGCAGATGCTTAACGTGGAGTGTTGAGGTACGTTTTTTCAGCTCTCTTTCAGCTTCAGCTTCTTTGGCACTATTTTTCCTCTTCAAATGCTTCGCAAGCGCTTTCCTCTTTAAAACTTTTTCACAAAACCTTTTTCGTGGGTCTTCTGGAATCAACCTCTCTATGGGTAGGAATACCGGTAGAGGTAAGGTTGCCTACAGCTGGATCTCCCCAGACCCCGCGAAAGCGGGACCCACACTGGAAGGTGGTGGTGTTGTTGTTGTAGTATTAAAATCTCTAAAGTTTTGTTAATAAGCTTTTAGTTATTTGTCTTGATTCTACATTCAAAATGATGAATTTTAACATTTAGCATACTTTTTTTTTAACATGTCGCTTCAAAATTGCTACTGAAGGCAAGACCACAGGGGTATGATTGTTTGATTTCACTTGGAAAGGCATGCATGCATGTTGGATGTATATATCCAGGAATGAGAGTACAGAGACATATACTAATCATGCATTGAACACTAATTGTAATTAATTGAACTTCAAGGGTCTTACCAGCATCATCGTCAATATCATTATCAAATTAACGAGATGACCCAACAATAAGTGACATTCTATGTCCTCCCATAATTGCTTTCATGCAACTTGCATGTTTGCCGCTCAAGACATACATTGGTTTCAAGTGCTTTGAGATTTTTGGCTTTAAATAGTTGCATCGGCCACTTGAAAGACTCCCTTCATCAATATCAATATGCTCAAGAATCTACTCAACCAAAAGTTTAAACTAATGGTTGAAATTTCAGAAATATGTTTTATTCTCAACACGTTCCCTCACATAAATGCCCTTTAGATTTGAAGTGTGGATGCTGCAAAAGCCCCTCCTCAACTTTTGCATAAATTAACATAGGGGATGCAAATATTCAAATATGATACCTTTCCTTCAAAAAGACTATAATATCATGTTTTAGAACTAATTCGATCGAAAGATTAGGTTAATAATTGAAGGCCCAGAAAAATATTTTATTCTCTAACAATGTCTTTATTTTATCCAATGTTCTTGAAAACCGAATAAGTAAACTATTGTTTAAGTGTCAAAACATTAACCATTTCAAAATGTATGTACCAATATGTGTGGATAGTTGTTAATATTTGCCTAATTATTCGTGTTCGCTCTATAGAAAAGTAGATTTTCTAATTTAAAAAAGCGTTGTATATAATCTAATAATTTTCTTGATTGATTTGGCTATTAACATATATATTTTGACAATTGAAATAATTCTATCAGTTGTTGTTAGGTGAAGAGTGGTCCAAAATTCTTTGTTTGCTTATTTTTGGATTGGTCAGGCTACACGCCTGGCCCAACTCCAAGCGAGGCCCAAATTTCAGCAGCAGCACAGCTCTCACGTTGTGTTCTTAGGCCCAGCTTTGCCTCTTCCCAGCATCTAGCGCCTAGGCCCTTCCTTCATCACAGCGGCCCAAAGCTTCTTTTCTTCTCAGCAACAGCAGTTGCGCCTAGAGAGCACCACGGGCCAGCTGTGGCTGGGTCCACAGTCCGTCACAAGCCATGTCTTTTGGCCTGCTTATTTCTAATCCGTTTTTCTGCTAGTTACTCTATGCCTAATGCAGATTAATATGATTATTGCAGCTGTTACTTGGAGCTCTTCATTATGGAATTTTATGGGCATTCATACACCATTATTTTCCCCCCTAAAGTGGGAGTTACAACCGGGTCTATTCTCTATAAATTGGGCATTTGGTTGTAAGCATTTGTGCGGCTAATAACCCACCATACATGGCAATTGTCCCACCATAGTGTGGGCATTTTAAGGCAGTTTGACATTCGAGAGTGTCTTTAGGCATGTCACTCTCATGGCCATTTATGAGGCATTTGTGAGTCATTGTAGCCTTTTTTATTCCACATTTCTTGAGTGAGAGTATTGAGAGATTTCCTTTGTAATAGGTCTCTTCCTTGGGCGTTTGCTTTGAGATCTTTTTCTCCCTTTGTATTGATATCTTTTGACTCACCTTTGAGATCATGTTGTACTCATTCTTATCATAGTGGATCTTTGTGCCGTTGTTGCCGGCCGTGGTTTTCTTCCGATTTGGGTTTCCACGTAAAAAATCTTGTAGCTACTATTATCTTTTTGATCTTGTTTTAATATTCTTGAATATCTATATCCTTTGTCACGCTTCCGCACATATCATGCTCGAGTTTCGTCTATTATTTTTCCTAACAGTTGTGGTGAATATTCATTAACAAGTGATGATTTAGCATGTTGAATGGAAAAAAAATCACAAGACTAGTCATGTTGTACAATCTATGATAAAGTTGAGTGTGCCTAGTACTCTACTTCCCTCTGAGTACAGCAAGATCCGCCTGTAACTGTAACTGTAACTGTCCTAGTTCAAGTTGCTTGAGGCTTAGCTGGAGGCAATTTAGTTTACATTGGCGCCCACCAAATGGTTTCTGTATAGTGAACGCAATCTTCTTGTCAAATGAATGAAGGAAAGTATGAAAACGACGATGACTCATGACATGCACTACTCAAATATGCATGTCTGTATGATGCTTTGTTTAAGCAAAGAATCTTTCTGTCATTACAGTTTTTTCTCTGTGCGATTGTTACCAGTATGAATTCCTTCGATCTTCAGTACAGTGATAAATTTTGACTATTCAGTCATGATTTGTTTGAGCTTTTCGCTATTATTGGTTTCACGATGCATACTTAGAATTAGCGCGGAGTTTAGAATGTTTTCTTAGATATTCTGCATATATATATATATATATATATATATATATATATATATATATATATATATATATATATATATATATATATATATGAAACATACAGTGTAGAGGTCAAATTGGGATTTTAAATTCAAATCTCCAAGATAGAAGCATTCTGATATAGCAAATTCATTAACATATAAACAATTACATAATACCATGGGATAATTCCCTGAGTTTTGTTTCTCTTAAAGTTGATAGCTCTGATGATTAAGGCTCCGTTTGGACGTTGGAACATTTGGTAGAAAGAAAAAAGTTTGAGAAAATTACTTTTTTTCTTGTATTTGGTTTAGAGAAAATCACAAAGAAAAAAAATATTGAGGAAAGGGACGTGGAAAAATTGTTAAAAACAAGTGATAAAATTTTTCTCATAAAATTGTGAGGAAAGTTTGAGCAAAATTTCCAACCTTCTCCAATCTCGCATTACTTAGATAACATCAACATGATTCAAGTAGTTCATCAACATTCAAATTTCTCATCCAAATTTTTGTATTTTTTCCTCAATCCAAACAAGAGAAAAAAAAACTCATTTTCTTCCAACCTTTTTTTCCTTCACATTTTTCTTCTTTCAACTTTTCTTTCCATCAAATTTTTTAAGAATCAAATAGAGTCTAAAGGATCAAAGATACGTTATAATGGATGTCAAATGACAAACAACGATGAATCTGCTTCCACTTCTCTTTCCAATTTCAACCCTTTTGGTTAGCCCCTCAAGTGAGACAGTGACAATGCTGTGAAATAAAGACAAGGTGGGTCGAAGACTCATGCCAACTATTTTGGACGTACATTTTATTGAGGAGATCTAAATTTCTCTTTTCCTATGCTTTTAGGGCTCAGTATAATGTCTATGGCCCTCCCCCCCAAAAAAAAGAAAAATTGTCAATGGCAAAAGCAGTATAATTTGTATATTCTTACAATCACAAAATTGGTTTTTGACATGATCAAGCTTAGAGAGGCAGTTGGTCTTTCCCGCTATTATGGTGAAGTAACACTTTGATTTGGTTAAAAATAGAAACTAAAAAAAACGTGAGGGTAATGATTTCCTACTCATTTGGGATTTGGGTCGTCAAAAAAATTAATTAATCATAATTGTGGTCAGCCACTTCTTTTGACTTGCTTTTTGGTTCCAAATTTAACCTAATCCATTCACGAGGACCCCTTTTTTGGTTAATTGATTGCATGATTCTGAAATGAAGTTTGATTTGAACATTTTCATTACAAAAAGTTGAAGAGATAGAGAGAGAAAATGTAAGAGGGAAGAGAAGAATAGCATGAAGTGCAGCCTAAGCAGACAGAGAATATAGAGATGACAAAAAAGGGGATGCATTTTCAAACAAAAAAGGTCAGAAAAAATCCATGTTAGTGGATTTCTTGCTGGTTGTGTCCCCCTTTTTCTCTATCTTTTCATCACCAATTATTTTGCCCCATTTTGATCTCTCATTCTCTTGAAGGGTGGTATACTATATCGGTAAATTATTGCATATTTCCAAGAGCATGCATTCCGATTACTACATTTATATATTTTTTTAATATGTATTTGTTATACAGGCAGCTATTAATACATATTTTACTTACGTAACTTCTGGAAGTATATACTATCGGGTATATGATATTGGCTTCGTACTATATCATAACGTAGGTAACTAAAATTTGTATATGCTATCACGCTTCATCTTTATAAACTATATATATTTTGATATGTCTATGTATACGTATAAATAGATAACGCGAGTCCTTCTAATCAAACTCAACACTAAGCTGTACAAAGTTTGACTTGGGTAAATTAAAAGTTCAAAATTACCTATACAACAGATAAATCTCTAGCTATTAAGAGGATCATAAGAAGTTTGAGAAGGGAGTTTAAAAGAAGAAAGCAATTCTAGATCCTTTTAAATGATAAGATACATATTGTTAGAAGTGATGGAGAATTATGATATGTCCATTAACTATTTTTTAAAAATTTAATGGACCTTTTGTGAGGACTCAAACGAGAATTATATAATTGCTCTTATATGTATTTTGCCTTAGATAATTTTATTTTTGTAATTTATACCGATGAATGATCGCAAATAAACCCCCCAAAAAGGGACAATACAAACAATATAATTCGTAGCAAATTAGACGTTAAAATTAAACCTTCACCTGAAGAATCACCTGAGATAACGACAAGAGTCTGCCTTATTTTTCATCCAACACTAGTGATGGAGGGTCTCTTAAGTAACACTGTATATAGTTGACTTTCAAAAGGCAAAGATTCTTAGCTTCAAAAATCCATGCTTCTATAGTGGAGTTGTGGTCTCGTTTCATATACGTCAAGTGTGGCGCTGTAAAAGAATCGAGTCGGCTCGATAAGTCCTCTGATTTGATTCAGATACCTATCGAACAGAACTTGAATATAGTAAGGTTCGACTTAGTTAAGCTCGTTTAGGTATTTTGGATAGAAAATAACATATGTTTCATTAGTATACATATATTCTATGTCATTTTAGATGTTCATAGTATGTTCATATTAAAGCCTGTATTTCATAAGTTTTTTCTCTGAATTAGGGTTGTAGTATTTTAAAGTAAAGAATTTTTCAATAATTTCCAAATTAAATTGCATAAATACTTGAATTGTATATAAAATATAAAAAATTTACTGTGAAAGCTCGGGTTCAGCTCACTTAAAACTCGACTCGATCAAAAATCAGATCAAACTCGATATTTTTACAAGTTATGAAATAGGGTATGTAAATAAAAGCATCTATAATGATGTTCTCCTTGGCGACCCGAGCTCAGGAGTCAACTGTGTACTTTTATCCCTGATAAGTTTGTTGATTATTTATGACTAATGATATTCCTTTATTTAGAACCAAGTCCGCGTCAAGTGGAACATCACAAACACTTGGAATATGCTCAAGCAAAGGCCCGGCATCTATGAGTTTTGGAATTTCCACCTGATCACTAACTGCAGCAAATTAACTAATTAACGTTAATTTTAACGTTAGGAAAATAATTGTTGAGGAATTTAGTCTGTGATGCATGATTATTTTGCATATCTTAATATGTCATGAGCTCGTTAAAGTGTCATTAAAAAGTATTGTTAGAGGTCCACACGCAAACATTCAAGAGGAAAATAATTTTTTTTTTTTTGGGGGGGGGGGGAATATCTACACGTAGTGTATGCTCATAAATAGTCTTATAGAATGTTGAATGAAATTAAGTATGAAACCATCAATACTAGCTAGCACTTTTGTTTGATATCATAAATAAATAAGTAAGTAAATAAATATTTTAATTAATTTGTCCCAATATTAACTTTGAATAAAGTGGAAGTCGAAATAAAATTTATATACATCCTCTTAATTTTTATGTTTTCTTATACATTATATTGTATTAATTTTCAATCTATCAAGTGAAATTTTGAATATTTTATCAGAGTTATAGTAATTAATTAATGAACAATTTTGTAGTAAGGGAAATGGGTAGTTATTTTAATTAGATAGGATGATAGAGTACGCAAAATGAAATGCATCAAAATCTCTTTTTTGAAGCTTATTAACGAATAAAATAAAAATTATTGAAAAAAAGGTGAGTAAATGAGTAATAGTTTGCATTAGCCTTCCTAATTACCTAATCATGTGTGTAATTGCACTAATTAGTAGTGGACCCATTGGCGCGCGTAATTATGGTGGGAAAGGTAAATTAGCGGGAAGTAAATATTGTATGTTTGGATGCAGTCAAAAGAGGAGTGGTACAAGGTGGCTAGGTAGGGTCCATACTCCGCATTGCATGATAGACGAGCATGCACAACTGATTGTGCGTGTCACTACCCCATCCTTCTCGCGTGCAGATCAGGTGACCAGATCGATGATGAGATGATTGTGCCCCATTGATAAGATTTCAACGTTGGTTAGGCCCCCCATCATCATTTGATTTTTAGCTGCTTCCGCGTACTTACCTTCCGATCTGCATACGTGTTTTGGGCCCAGCACTACCTCTTGTCTTCTCTAGTCATCTTAATTGTCTGTTTTCTTTTAATTCTTGCTTTGAGTTATGATAATTACATGCTATTAATACAAAGAGACATACTTAGTTAACAAAGCAACTGAAATGAAGTGTTCATCTATTCGGTAAAATTGAGTTTTAAATATATTATGTCCGAGGTTCGACTATTCCCTAATTTTCTTTCTTTATATTGTAATCGTATATTTTGTGTTGTATATACCATCCTCTGAGATTCATTTGAACCCAAGGGAAAAAAAGGAAAACTAAACAAACCATAGAATAATATTCAAGACAATTTAATTTGCATCCTGATATTATAAATTTGAGTCTCGTTAAAAGAGTCTATGGATATGTTTAGTTTTACAAGAACGAGCCTTTGCTCCTAAACCCTCCCCACTAATAGCTTAGAATGGATTCGCTAGGTAAAAGGATAAAAGTAGAGGACAATGTAAAATTTAGTATCTTAGTCCGAATATGATACTAAACCTACCAGTACTCGGAAATTTTTTTAAAAATTGTCTAACTTTAATGGGATGAAAACTTTATTCTTCAATTAGGGATTCAAGTAAATTATTATAAAAATTGTAAATAAAAAGTTATTAATATTGCTTTGGGAAGAAAAACGTTAAGAATTTGGGGATAAAGTTGGGCAAATTTTGGAACCTTGAAAATGTAAATAGAAAAAACAGGATGGTATGATAATGTGATAAGAGAACTTTACTGTATTGCAGGCGGAGAGAATGTTGGAATTCCGAGGGCCTTCAGCAGAAACCTGTCTGACAACAAAATAACTTGACCCAAAATCCAAGGTTAGTCAAGATTTTACTTGAAATTTCCTCTAAATTATGGCTAACAGTTAGCATCTACATTCGCTTTCTTTCATTTTTTTTTATTTTGTTAAAAAAAAAAAAAACTCTCAAAATAACACCCATTCCAAAGGAATAAAATCAAACGCATGATTCAAGCAATTACCTTTTTTCCCTTACCACCCCCACCACCTTTTGCAATTATCAAGAAGAAAAATTGGTTAAATTATCGATATCTTTATTCTAATAAAGATATTCTCTCCATTGTAGTTTGCTTTCTTAGGCAGCCAGTGAGAGCCATGTTAGATGCTGGCTCTTTCTCTCTCATCCCCCCAAAACCTCTTTTTCTCAGATGGGGCCTGACATGGTGTGTCAGAAGTATGCTGGGAAGCACAAGGGAAAGAGATAGAGATTGCACTATTTGCCTCCCCTTTGATGTGAACTTTTCATAAGAGTTGGCCAAACCCATTTTTTGGATTCTTCCTATTTGCACCCCTCCCTGCTGCAAAACTGGGTTTTAGGTGCTTGTTTACCACGTGTTCGACGAATTGCCTCGGTGGAATTGTGGTTCAGGATGAGAGAAGCTCAGCTGGGGTTTTTCTTGGCATTTTTCTGCCTATGGAATTGTTCTCTGGGTTGGCTTTCACCTGATGGTGTCAATTACGAAGGTACACAAGTCATTCTTTGACATGGGTAATCATCATTTTTTTTGGTTGTTGGCAATGGGTTATGTTATGCTTAATGGTTTGCTTTGAATTTTGGTTCAGTTCAAGCACTGATGGATATTAAAGAGGCTCTGAGAGACCCACATGGTGTTCTTGATAATTGGGATGCAAATGCTGTGGATCCATGCAGTTGGGCAATGGTTACATGTTCCCAGGACCAAGTTGTTAATCTGTATGTTATTCTAAGCACCATCAACCTTCCTCGTGCTCTACTTTATATAGATGTAGAAGTTGATCAGAACGATGGATTTAGTGCTAGTTATAGTTCATCTAACGCTGAATGTCCAATTCATATCAGCGGGATTCCAAGCCAGGGCTTACATGGCACACTTTCCCCAAGTATTGGGAACTTGACAAGTCTCCAGACTGTGTAAGTTGATCTCAAGCATTGATAATAAGAGAGACAGAGAGAATTTTTGTATGCCTAATACAAGTATTAATTGTTGACAGACTTCTACAGAGTAACAACATAACAGGGCCAATTCCAGCTGAGCTAGGAAAGTTGTCGAAGCTGCAAACAATTGACCTTTCAGACAATTTGTTCACAGGGGAAATTCCCACTTCTCTATCTCATTTGAAGAACCTCCATTACTTGTAAATAATCATGGAGAAACTTGTACAAGTTATCTGTTGAATTCTGAAGCCGTTATAGTGTTCGTCACAATAAGACTAACGGGGTTTCTTTTCTGAGCAGGAGGCTTAACAACAACAGTCTTTCTGGTCCAATTCCCCTATCCTTGGCCAACATGACCCAGCTCGCATTCATGTATTCTTCTAGCTACCTTCTTGTTCCTTCGAAATTGGTCTTCTATTTTCCCCAATCAAATAGGTTTATAACAGTAGGATTCCTTTTGTCTCGTGATCTTTTAGAGACTTATCTTATAATAATTTGAGTGGTCCTGTTCCAAGATTCCAAGCAAAGACCTTCAGGTGAGTGTCGCTTCTGATGCCTATGACTCATCCCTGCTCTTTCTCTGTGTCTCCCTCTTTGGTTTCTTTTTTCCCCCCCGTGCCGTTCATTTGCACAAGTCCTCGATGCAGTGTTGTAGGAAATCCTCGAATATGCGCCACAGTGAGTGAGAAAGATTGCTATGGAGTGGCCCAACTGCCACTTTCTTTTGATGTAAACATTACTGATAGTAAGTGCTGACATTTAGATTTAGTCTTATAGTCAAAATAGTTATGGAGTTTCAAGTCTGCATTTCTTTCTTTCCACGGGCAAAGAAAATCGAGCATATACTAATTATGATATGAATTTTCCATGGTGTGAAGGTTCTGAGCCTCCTCGAAGACCTAAAGGTCACATAAAACTCGCCTTGGCATTTGGTTCAAGTCTAGCTTGCATTTGCACGCTTGCTTTTGGGTTTGGGTTCCTTGCATGGTGGAGATACAAGTGTGGTCAGCAAGTATTCTTCGATGTAAATGGTAAGAAAAGCTCAGACACCATTACATGAAGATTTTGCCCATGACCGTCGATACTATAACTCATTTTTCATTTACGGTACATTCTTTTGCATCAGAACAACACACTGAGGAAGTCTTCCGCGGAAATTTGAAGAGATTCCAGTTCAGGGAACTTCAAAGTGCAACAAACAACTTCAGTAGCAAAAACATACTGGGAAAGGGTGGGTTCGGAATTGTGTACAAAGGGTGCCTTCCAGATAGGACTGTTGTGGCAGTGAAGAGACTTAAGGATGGAAATGCCATTGGTGGGGAGATTCAATTCCAGACTGAAGTTGAGATGATTAGCTTGGCTGTTCACAGAAACCTTCTACGTCTGTATGGCTTTTGCATGACGACAACTGAAAGGCTTTTGGTCTACCCTTACATGTCCAATGGGAGTGTTGCTTCTCGTCTCAAAGGTACAGATAACCAAGTCTTTGCTCAGTCATGTAAGCAATCATTCAATTCAAACCACAGCTCACACCGCCTTCCACATCTACCTATTTTCCTGTTATGAGTAGATGCATTGGTTTTCCTCACTCATTACTGAGAAATTTGCATGTTTCTCGCCTAAAGTAAAGTGCTATTGTCTATGCTCATCTCAAAGGATCTAGTATTTGACATGGGCAAGTAGAGATGGAACAGAAAGCTAGAGTAACGTAGCTATAGAACATAGGAAAATATTATCACTTAAGCACAAAACAATACATTGCATTTTATGGTTGCCGAGTTATGAAGAGTACGCTAATTCCATTCACATCGTCTTCTGTCATAGCAAAGCCGCCTCTAGACTGGGCTACCAGAAAACGAATTGCATTGGGAGCAGCTAGGGGTCTGTTGTACCTTCATGAGCAGTGTGATCCTAAGATAATCCATAGGGATGTTAAGGCTGCAAATATTTTGCTTGATGATTACTGTGAGGCTGTAGTTGGAGATCTCGGCTTGGCAAAGCTTTTGGACCACGAGGACTCGCATGTCACTACAGCTGTTCGTGGCACTGTGGGTCATATAGCCCCTGAATATCTCTCAACAGGGCAGTCTTCAGAGAAGACTGATGTTTTTGGATTTGGGATCCTCCTACTTGAGTTGATCACTGGCCAGAAAGCATTAGACTTTGGGAAAGCAGCGAACCAGAAAGGAGTTATGCTGGACTGGGTAAGCATTTCTAGGACTCACTATTAAGTCACTGGGATTCAACTGATTTTCCATAAACTCCGTCATTCCACATGTTCTGACCAATGAAGAGCAGTCAGAACACTGATCCCAGAGAGCTGGTTTTTTCCTGCCAAACCCCTTTGTATTTGTCTAAACTCTGCAATTCTTTTGGCAAATCTCTTTGTAGGTGAAGAAAATCCACCAAGAAAAGAAGCTAGAAATGTTGGTAGACAAGGACTTGAAGAATGATTATGATCGAATTGAGCTAGAGGAAATGGTACAAGTAGCTCTGTTATGTACACAATTCCTTCCTAGCAAGAGACCAAAGATGTCAGAAGTGGTGAGGATGCTTGAAGGAGATGGCCTCGCAGAGAAATGGGAAGCTTCTCAAAGAGCTGACTCGACGAGGAGCCGAGCAAACGAATTCTCATCGTCAGAGAGATACTCTGATCTGACTGATGATTCTTCATTGCTTGTCCAAGCAATGGAGCTCTCTGGACCAAGATAGCACTTAGTTCTTAATACAAGTGATCAAATGAACAAGCATTGGGAGAATTCAGCAAGATTCTGCAGTTCCTTTTTTTTGCCTTTAAATCCTGTAATTCTGTGTTTTCTTTCCTTTTAAAATTTATATATTATGTGTAATCATATACAGAGTCATTTCGAAGGCTGTAATTCTTCAGCCACGGGTTGAAATGGGTGCAACATAAGAGCTTTATAACCATGAGGCTTTCTGTACTATGGAGTAATATCTCGTGCACTTGGTGCTGTAACTCGGTGGTTTCAAAAGTTGTCATGGTAGGTGCAAAAAATTGTCTCCTCGAAGTACATCAGAAGTGAAAATAGTTGTGCTTCAGGTGCTCTTATGGTGTACTAACGATACTTGTGAAGAGGTTCACCGCAAGCCCACCTATCTGAAGATTGCAACAAGTTGCCTACTTAATTTTGCAAATTCTTAAGAGAAACTGACTCGCTTAAGTGAAATTGACTAATAAGATACCATAGTTCTCGAACTTGAGGGATTGCAGAGAGCTTAACTAAAGATTTTCTCAAAGTCCCTGTTGATTGTGGGTCTCAACATATCTCCCAAGTGAGGCAATCTCTCATAATACTACGTTCCCTTCCTTTCACAGTGAACTACATCAAATAGAATTTGCCATGTGCCAACAGAAGCAAATTTACCAACGACCTAACTGCTAATTTCTTAGGAATCAGATTCAAAGCACCCGTTCACTCTGGACCTAAAACTGATGAACACTCCAAAGGGTTGGGAAGACCAACCCCTCGCACAGCAAGGATCCACTGCCAAACAGGCATCTCATTTGACACAGGTTCTTCACACTGTCTGCTTAAGCAAGCAATTAGAAAAACATATCTGAATAACGACCCAATATACACATATACGTTTATATTTCAGGTCCTCTTAGCGAGCCATGCCTTTTCCGTCAGATCAATAAACATGATTATAAAAATTCATTTATGACATTTTTGCAAAGAATGATTCAAAGGTCTTCCTGCTCTAATGAAATGAGTTCTAAACATTTACAATGGCTACTCTTGGATGAATATGATTTCAGCTAGAGGAGAGGCCCTTCGAAATCTTACCAATTCCACCAACATATTCAGTCTTCGCTCTGTAACATACATGCAAGGCGCTATACATATCTTCTCCAAGGCCGAAGAGTTTCCCAGTAAAAACTTGATTAATTCCATTTCATGTGGCACCCCGTACATATCTGTCATTGTCACAGTTTTCAGCCGTTTGAATGTGCAGTCTGAAGGGCATTCAGTCTCCCAGAAGTACGAGTTGGGTGTTTCTAGAGTAACCATCGTATTCTGCGAACCCTATGGGGAAACACAATAAACCATAAATACATAAGCAAAATCTTCAGCTCATTCTCTGATAGGAATAAGCACAAAACATATCATTGTGGGAATGTAACTAATAACATGGGTCTAGGTGTAGGACTTGGCCATTTTCTGGGAAATCTGTTCCCCTCTAAGATAAAGCTCAAGTCTGTGCTCATGTTCGAGTATCAAATGTGCAAAACAGCTAGTTAAGGGTAAATGCAGAGTGCCAATGACATAGATTTCAGTAAACATGTATACTATCAATGGTACTTACAGAGATATGAAGCTCCTGCAAATTTGGGGAGTTTATAATCAACCGGAGGACAACTAGTATTTCTTTTATATCTTCAAAGCTAACTTGATATAACTCGATAATCTTTAAACGACCATATATCAGGGGTGGTTTCCACTGGTCAATACCAATGCTTAAGTACTGCACATGAGAAAGGGCACGTAAATAAGAATCCAGCTAAATCATGCCCAAAACCCCAAATAATACCCGAAAGAGGGAAAAACAAAGGCCAACTCAGTTTGTTGGCTCCATAGTTCTTAGCAGACATAAACAGCATATTACCTTTGTGAAGTAAACATGTCCAATAAGTCTTTCGAGATGAGGCACGCCACCAAGAAACTTGACAAAATTGCAACCCGAGCTTTGTTCAAAATGTTCTTGGATTTCATCCGTATTCATATACAGAGTGATAGACATGACTTGCAAAAGTGGGGTATCCTCTAAGCATAATTCCTTGAACTCACCTTCCAAACATAAAAACTTGAGATTAGGCGCATTTATGTTCAGGTCCAGACCATCGTAGTATAACAATGTTAAATTCTCAAGAAGTGGGCAGCTAGAGATTAGGCTTTCAATTGCTTCGGGTGCCACCAAAACTTGCTGAAGGTTCAAGGTCTTCAAGCAGCAGAATCCTCTGAAGCCAGGTGGGGGGTCCAATTCACACCGAGACAGCTCCAAATGAGTTAACGTTTTGCAAGAAAATAGACAAGATGGGACCCTAAACCACTCCCCTTCACCCAGTTCAAGGGAGAGCTCCGTGACATCGTTCCTCGAGAGGAAAAGTATCCATTGATCAATATCTGCACAACCCTGCAGGACTAAAGACCGAACCTTGAACTTATGGATTGGCCCGTTGTGAAGCAGAAGGGCATGGGTAATGAATTTTATTAGCCTAGTTTCAACTATTGCCTTGTCTGGTGAAAACTTGACACATTTGTCATCAAAAACAAGTTGAGGAACTCTTGCCCATCTGTATCGCCATTTGGTTGATAGTACACTCGTTCTAATGGCATCCCTTATTGGTAGCAACGTAAGAATACCTTCAATGGCGCTCAAGGGCAAATCGCTAAGCAAATCAGGGGCTGAGGCATTTTCCATATACACCAAATTCAGTATTGACAATAACCCTAACCACAAAGATTGAGAACAACCCAACCATCAGAAATTAAAGGCCACAAATTCATCACATCAGCACAAAATAAAAGCAAACATGCCAAAAACATTAAAAAATGCAATCTTGGCAGGAACCCTTTTCTCTAAAATTGAAGAATGGCCCATCAAACTTCATGAGCACAATCAACGAGCGCAAAATCAAAGATAAATGTGCAGCATTTGAGTTCTGATACGAACCGCAGACAATATTGAATCCCTAAAATTCAGAAATTAAGCCCCGATACTAAGCCAATTAATTAGGTCAAAATTTTAATTTTTCTTCTACGAATTACTCAGATTAGTCTCATAATCAGGAAGGAGAAAATGTAGGTTTGTAATCCACAACAGAGATCAAACAAGAATGAATTAGACCAGGCAATCACATCAAGGATCACTCATAACAAAATTCGATAATGTGCAAAATGTACCGTTAATTGAATATTGGAATAGGAAATGCGAGCATCAGAACGAGAAGTTTGCTTCGATGGTGAGGAGTTCTCTCGGATCACCTGAACTTTGTCAAAGCGACTCCAAGTGACTTCTGGGTGAAGTAGGGGGTGAGGAAGCTCTGGAGTCCGGGAATTTTCTGATTAAAAAAAAATCGACATTGATATGTAGAAGCGGTTAATGATTAATTCATAAAGGAGTACAGCTTTTCATTATACACTTTGCACGTTCACAAAATTTGAATTCGCGGAAAATAAATATCAAATCACATAATTTAATTTATATTTATTTAAAATATAAATCAATACATCAACAAACTCATTTAGCATGTCATCAAAAAATCAAATTGGCATGATCATAACGGCGAAAGTGGGAGGGGTGGGAAAAAAAGATTATGTAATGCCATACTCATCTAAGAAATACTAGTGTTGGGTAATAGGTTATGTCGGGTTAGGTTTATATTTGTGTCAAATTTAACGGGTTGATAATTGTTCAACCTGAACCTAATGCATTTATTAAACGGGTTAAAAAATCTTGACCTGTACCTATTTATTAATTTTTAAATGGGTTGACCCGCTTAACCAGTTAAAGATCAATAGGTAGAGTTCAGTCGCCCAATTGCCCATTTACTAATTCGATATTTTTAACTAATATGTAATTACATGGCGTTAAAAATTAAGTTTACATATCATATTGAACAATTACTCTCTAAAACTGCCCCGATTCATCAGAACTCACTTTTTTATAATTTTTTTATTCTTAATTATCTAATAAAAAGGTAAACAGATAAATGACAAATGAAAAAAAAAGGTTGACTTGTTTAACGCAATTAATTAAATAGGTTAGATAGGTACTTTTTCGTATTGAGAATCTCGACCTAAACCTAACCCATTTAATTAAATAAGTTGAACATGTCAACCCATTTAATTAAATGGATTGAAAATTTATATCTAATCCTATTTAACTTCATGTCGATTTCGGATCGGTGATCGTGTCGGGTCAGCTTTCTCTAGTTCTAAGAAATACTAATACAGGTCTGTTCAAGTAATTTGACACTGATTCTCCTCAAGCAAGATATTAGATTCGAGTCTCGTGAATGGAGAAAATTTGTGATGAGAGAGCTCTACCTCTTATTGGGCCAATAATAGTTCGAATCCATTAAGCAATGAAGTTTGTCAAAACAATAAAGTGAACGTGCCGAAACATTAACAATTAACGGTACATTGGTTGGGTAACATTTAGTAAAGTCATTGGTTGTGTAATAAGTCACCAATATCAAATAATAAAACCTCGAAAAAAAAAAAATCAACCTTAGTGAGCATACTGAGATATGAAATAGAACTACAAATAATTCAGTAGAATTTTTTTTATATATTTAATTTAATTTAATTTTTCTCTCACTTCCAACATCATCACAGTTGTAGTTTTTATATTTAAAAAATTTAAAAATATCACTATGTAGACACTATATAATAAGAGGATATCCATAACTTTGTAAACCTATTTTACGGATGTTCACATATACTAATATGTCTCCTTCAAAATAATATAGTAGAATTTTTTTTAGGGTAGGGGTGTCCATCAAATAGATCCGCCCTTGATCCGGCGAGTAGTTGTGAAAGGCTCTAGCATTGGTCAGAAGCTATCGGGATGTGGCGGAGAAAGCTGATACATTGTCCGGAGGTTCATCCGACGGTGTACGCACCTCCCACCATCTGGTTGGGGTGTGCAAACTTAGCTTTGATGAAGAGAGCTGGAGATTCGTCCTGGAGGTGGGGGGTTTTTTTTTCTTCGAAATTATCAAGGTGACGTGCTGCTTGGTAGAGGTAACAAGGGATTGGTTTTGCTGATACTGAGGTTGAGGAGGAGAGAACAGTTCTTGTTCCACTTTAATGCTGTCTTCAGCTAATTCAGAGGTTGAGAGCTAAGAATATCTAAGATAACTTTGTGTGTCTTATTTGTTTAGGATATATATTCTCTCTTTTCTTGGTCTTATGTTAAGAGGGAAGAGAATAAAGTTGCCCATGAATTAACTCATTGGTAACTATATAAAAGCATCTTATCGATTCTAATATGATATAGCTCCCCCTTCTTTTTCCTATCAAAAAGAAAGAAAGATGGAAAGATGGATAGAAACAATTAGCAGCCAAATGTTTGTTGAATATTGATTCAAAAATACAGTTGCTGTTTTCAGGAGCATTTGTTGCATTTTCAGTTAATGAGTATTAGGATTCTACTTTCCAGTGGTTCAGTCAGTTGGGATTTATTTCAGATTTTTCTGTTAGTGTAGATGATGGGTAGTTATTTTCTCTTAGGAGTAGAATTATATATGGTGGATTATATGTGGGCCATGGACATATGTTGCTGAAGATGTATGAAATTGCAGAATCTTGAGTTGTTTTTTTCCTCATCTTTTGCCTCTCAATATTTCTTGACATATTATTTTTCTCATTTATTTTCCCTCCTTCACTGCAACAAGATTGGCAATGAATTTATTTGGAAGCATTTCGTTCGAGTCCTGTGGAGCTTATCATGATAGCATGATTGAAATAAACAGTGAATGCAACGTTATGCAGGAGATGCCTATCGACTCAGACACACTGATAGAAGTGCTAGCAAGGCTTCCAGCCAAGTCTGTTTTGAAATTCAAGTGCGTTTCTAAACACTGGTTCTCTCTTCTCACTCACCCCTTTTCCATGAATTTGTATCAGTCCCGTTCATCCGCCCGAACCATCGTTCCCATAACCCTTTCTCCTGGGCACACTATCTATCGGATCTTGAATCCGAACCCGAGCCCAAGCCACCGGTTCTTCATGATTGATGGAGAAAACAAGAATTCAACTCTTGGGCCCAATGTTGTGAGCCGTTTCTGGCTGACCCCAAGTACAAAGTGACAAACACGGCCAATGGATTCGTATGCTTCTGTCACGTCCCTTGTGATAATGAGGGTTGGATCTCCATATATAATCTCACCAGCCGCAATTGAAAGAACTCCCTCTTTCTAGGGTAACCAACGTTCGGTTGCGTAAAAAGAAGTACTGTTTAGGGTTTGATCCTACTAACGAGCAATATAAGGTGCTTGATGTGTTTTCCATTGATGAGTCTAAGGTGCAATGTCAAGTGCTTACTGTGAGCAATGAGGGGAATACATGGAGACCCGTTGACACATCGAATATTGAGGATGCATCGAGCTTTCTTTCAGTTGATCATGGCTTTTGTTACGACGGGTCCTTATATTGGAACCTGTATTACTGCTTTGATAACTTTGATCATGGCATTGTCGAATTCAATGTCGGGCATGAGATGTTTGAATTCATAAGATACCCACGAGAGATAAGTTTAAGTAAAGGATACTTGTCGGTTTGTCAAATTCGAGGGCATATGTCATTAGTTGCCCTCCCATTACTGCCTCAGTCTTCAAATCTTGACATTACTTTGCGGAAGCTGATAGATCGAAAGAGCAAGGAAAGACCATTGTGGACTAAAGCAGTTATCAACTGCCCAATTTTTAGCTCCAAGCTAAGTGGGAAAAGGTTACATGCAACGACTTTGGTCTAATTTCTTTGGTGCATGGCTCAGAAACATCGGACGTTGTTACTATTGATTGCTATGGCCTAACAACTGGGAGGCACATGATAATTAACTTAGAAAATGATCCACGACTTACAGGTGATGCAATTCCCCCTTCAATAATGGTGGAAAACATCACCCTTCAAGGAGATGTTGGGAAAGACGCATGGTAGACATATAGATATCACGTAGAGGGTTAGAAACTGTTTGAAGACTCTTGTTAAACATGTGTAATTAATTAACGTGCAAGCGAAAATCAAAATTGATTAACAGGAAGTTCATCTGTTAATTTTTTTTCATATAACTATTGGGTCATAAATAAAGAGTCATGCATATAAGTTCAAATGAGATTTCAACTCAAAATTAATTGGCGATGTGGAGTAACTCAATAGTTTAAAGCATGCTTAAGGCATTCTATTTTATCAATGTAGGATAACACGCACTTTTATATTCTTCACAGTCATGCATGAGGTTTCAACCTAAAATCAATTGACCAAAAGTGGAGTAACTTAATAGCTTATAAGCATGCTCAAGGCCTTCTATTTTATCAATGTGAGACAGTTCACACTTTCCTATTTTTCACACACCCTCTCACATTTGGGCTACTGACAAGGCCTAAGATGGAGTAATTCAATAGCTTATAGGCATGCTCAAGGGCTTCCATTTTATCAATATGAGACAATTCCTATTTTTATATTTTTCACACACCCTTCACTTCTGGGCTACTGACAAGGCCCAACACATGGCATGATACCTACGGATGACGATGGCAAACCAAGATCAAGCACAACATTGACTCTAATACAATGTGAAATTTTTTTTATATAAATTGGGCTTTAAACAAACAAGTCATGCATATAAGCTCAAATGAGGATTCAATTTAGAATCAATAGACAATGGGTGGAGTAACTCAATAGCTTATAAGCATGCTCACTTATTAATGTCGGATAATAACCACCTTCATATTCTTCACATCCTCAAAAAAAGCTCTCATACTTTAAATGGGGTGCACGAGAAAACCTAGATCACCTTTTGTTTAGGCCAATGGCCATGCATTTATGTTTATGTACTTGGTTCAAGCCACTATGCAACAACAATAATAATTACTCTCAGTATGGGTTCCACTTTTACAGGATTTGGAGAGATCCAGCTAAAGACAACCTTGCCGCTACAAACATCTCGGCCTATAGAGAGGTCGATTTCAAGAGACCTAGATAATAAGATTTTGAGAAAATATAAAAGTTGAGACTTTTGATAGATAAAAAAGAATGTAAATATACAATACTAAAACCAGATGACACTAACTATACATAATAAAAACACAAAAACCACATATGAGAAGGTAAGTGTCATACGTTAATAGTCAGAAGTAGGATGATAGCAACAAGGTAAGAGCACTATTAGTATCCAAAAATATAACAAACATTAAATAGGTGCATTCGAAAATTCTCCCCTACCAACTAGATAGCTTATATATACTCCAAGGAGTAACAAGCCATAATCATCAAATTAATCTTTCGTTTTGCTGAGAAATTTAAAGAAAAAAATACAATAGGTTCAAGAAATATAAAATTTAGGAATATGATAAATTCAAAGATCGAAAAGTGACAAAATTTTAAATAACAGTGAAATTTCAGTATTTTAGAATATAGGCATAATACTCCTAAAAATATAAGATAATTTTCAACCAATCACAATTATTATAGGCCAATATGGCTGAATGAGTCCAGCATGAACACTTTAGGCCTCTGTTCTTATTTTTTCTTTTTGGGGAGGGAAAAGGGATTGTGAGTTGAAAAACTTCTTTTTTTTTTTGTTTTTTTAAGGGGAAGGAATTAACGATTTAAGACTTTATCAGCTCAAAAATGATTTTTTTAATCATAAGTAGTCAACATTCTTTGCATTATCCTCCCAAACAAAACGCATCCTTCAATTTTTCTAAAACATCCCCCCCCAAAAAAACCCGTTTACATCTTAAAGAGTTTGCTGATTTGCCGTTAGAAAAAGAGGGGAGGGGGAAGCGGAGTATCTTTAGAGCAAAGCCAACGATCGGCTCGCTCGAAGAGAGAGAGGCGCGCTAGGAGAGAGAAGCCTCAGGAGTCTGCATTGGGCAGCGGCTCACGGCTCTCCTTTAGCGCCCCAAAACAAAGTTGTTTTGGGGCGCAGACCAGTTTTTTTTTTTTTTTTTTTTTGGACTTGCTGTTTGGGCCCAAAAAAAGAGGAAAAGAATTTATAAATTCCCAAAATTATTTTTTTTTGACTTGCTATTTGGGCCAAAACGGCGTCATTTGTATCTTTTTTGGATAAAATTTGTCTATAAATTCCCAAAATTATTTCACAAAATTCACACCTACAATTTTTATCTCATCCTCTTCCCAAAATTTATATAATTTTCTCTCTAGTGAGGCATTTTAGCAACAAAGAAGTGAAGAAATTAGTAAGAATTTATAAATTTGACTATAAATTCCCTCCAATTAGTTGTTTTACCAAATTATTATGTCCAAATTATTTTCCTAAAAAATAATTAAACCAAATAACCAACCAAGCAAAAAAAACTAAAATAATTAAATATGATTAGATGTGGAATCCATTGGTGTTATTTTATTTGGTGAGAAAAAATGGTGAGCCTCCCATTGAGAGAGTGAGAATTATGAGACAAAAAGTTAGAGAGGTGGCAGTAGGCAGGCTCCCACTAGTGAGCCAAAAACTGGCTCACCGTTGGCTTTGCTCTTAACCTAATTTCCTTCCTTTTGGGGACTTTAATTAGTACTGTTAACCGCTTAAACCCTAATTAAAACCCAAGCGTAACGTACGCTGAAGCCTGAGTTGAGGGCGGAAGGGAATAGAGAAAGAGAAAGCATCATTGTTCACTCTCATGACATGAGATGATCCCTCTTGACACTCTTCTGCAAGTGCTTTCAAAGCTTCCAGCCAAGTCTCTTATGCGATTCAAGTGTGTCTCTAAATGTTGGTACTCTCTCATCCTCCATCCCTCCTTTATCGACTTGTGCCAATCTCAGAGCGGAAAGCTCCTCGTAGTCTCTCCCCAAAACTTCTCTGAATACCCTTATAAATGGGGCCGTCGTTTCTACATCATTGATTCCAAAAAGAAACCCAAACATAGGGTCACCGTCCACGACCCTTGTATTCCATTCACCACCAATGCAGTAACAAACATCGTTAATGGATTGGTATGCTTCTATCACGACTACGATGAGGAAGTATGCATACACATCTACAATCTCACCACTCACGAAGACCTCCCTCTCCCTCCTCCACCAAGAAGAAGCGCCGTTAAAAGGCAATGCCACTTGGGTTTTGATCCTATGAACGATGAATACAAACTACTACTTCACTGGTGGAATAAGTCTAGTAAGCGTGGGGGAGGATGCGATGTTCTTACCATCATGGGAAGGGACAATGCATGGAGGCCGATCGATATATCCAATTTTCCTGTCAGCATCTTCGCTCGTGATACGGGGTTTTGTCATGTTGGGATCCTATATTGGCCTTCGTACACATATTATACGTATCAAACTGCATTGGGACACTTGATTGCTTTAATTTCCGTGTCAAGCAGGAGAAGTTCGAATATATCAACTACTCACAAGAGGAGACGTCACCATGTGATGAACCCTCTGTATGCTTGGTAGGAGGACGTCTTTATGTAGTTCGATTCCACGGCAAAGGGGGGGCAATACTGATGTTATGATCACTCTATGGAGACAAATTGATCGAAATGACAACGAAAGGCCGTTGTGGATGAAAGATGTCATTAATTGTCCATTTCTAAACTATGTAGGAGGATATGCTAGATGCAGTCACTTTGGTCTGGTTTCTTTAGTTATTTGTTGCAAGAAGTCGGAGTTTGCTTCTATTGAATGCCATAATCTATCAACCAAGAAACACATGGGGCTGAAAGTAAACAATGCTCAAGGGTTTTTAAGTCCTATGTACGAAGAGGACTCCACTCCTTTCTATGGATTCAGGCCTGCACTACTTCTTAAGAACATTATGCCGTTGAAGAGCAACAACATTGAAAGAGTACTGGTTTTAGGATTGTGATGCACATCGGGATTTGACTTGTGTTTTCATGTCTGATTGAATTATGTGGTTTGGAGATTCGAGAGAAGTAGAGTACTTGTGTTCACGTTTAAGTTCACGATCGTTAAAATGAATGTCATTGTTTATATTTTGCTGTGTGTGGACAACGGTTACACATTAGGTTGGTTACGACAATCAACAACCTTGGTTATCTTGTTTTGTGTAAACCCATACATTCTGCAATCCACAGATGGGTTTTGGGTATGTTTTATAGATTTGTCTAAATCATTGCCTACGAAGTACATCCTTGTTTGAGTTTCGGATGCCTCCTTGTTGGATCACATTTTTAAGCTTAAATTATATGGTTATATTTGTTGACATTTTTAGAATAAAAGTGGTAAGTGGCAGTGGAGCAAGCAATATTGAAGATCAAGAAAAGAACCAGGAATTCGTTAAAGCCTCTAATTGATCACATACATTTAATTAACAGCATTGAAGAATTGATTTTTTGCAAGTGAAAAACACAATCAATTGCTATCCCATTCCATCCTCGCGAAGCTCCTAAAATGAAACCGACCCTACTTTATATGAAAGTGCCCAAAACAAGAAACTTATATTAGCCGTTGGTAAAAATCCGTTCGATCTAGATTTGCCCGAATTTTTGTCAATGTTGTACTCCTAATTTTTCTCTTTTGGCCAATGAGCATGCAATTATTTGCCTCATTGTCTCTCACGATTCTATGTTCGAAATCTGCATAGCTGAAAAAGCAAGTATGGAGTATTTTTTAAGCTTGGATTATGCGGACTAAAGTAAAATATTTCTCTAAATTTGCTCTACTCCGTTTCTGTAGAGTAATAGGTAGTTTATGATTTTTGAATTTGAGGTCAATCGAAATTAGTTTATCTGTATTTTACAATTCAGGAGTAAGACTGCTACATCATACCTCACCCACGGCCACACACCCCGTTTGGTGGCGAAATTTTGAAGGTATTGCCGTATTGGATTTGGATTTGCATTGCTTGTCACCGTTTGATGGAGGTCTCTCCATACCCCTTAATTTCGAAACTCAAATCAGCAAAGGTAATCATATTTTGAAGGCCAAAGGATGAATAAATCATTCTTATTTTGTTTAAGTAATAAAACAGCAGGTCACGGGTTTAAGTCAGCAGCAAACCCATTTTTGGAAGCTTAATTACTTAAGCCTCTTTGAGGTTTAAGTCTAATATTTTGTATTGGATTTGAAGTTCAAGAAGTCAGCTTTACATAAAAATAAGTTTCATTCCATTTGGACTTCATTTATCCTCTTAAATTAGCTAATAAATCCAAGGTATCCAAACTGCCCAGCAGAACCAGAATGTACCCGATTTTAAATATGTGATTTCTTAAGTTTAATTTTGATTTAAGTCTGAGATTTTTACCTTCTTGGATTCCTTAAGATGTCTACTTTCAGGTTCAAGCATTAAATTCCAATTATGCACAATCGAAGTGAAGAAATCAAGTCATTTTATCAACCCTATTAGTTTTCGTCCAAAACTGTACAGTAAAATCTTCTAGTGGAAATCTTATACTTAAACATCATTTAACCTTGATTTCTTTGCACATGGGGTTTATACACACCCTAAGGTTTCCCCCCATAGCCTGAAATCAGAATCATGACCACTTTTGGATGGGTTTAAAGAAGGCAGAAAACCGGATTCATTTGGCTCCTAAAACCCGGTTCAAACCAGGCCGGGAATTTTGATCTTTTCATCTAGTACATAAGCTCCAAATTGAGTAATTCGACCTGGAGCTATTAGAAGACTTCTCAAGCTTTCCAACCATATGTGGCAAGCTGAGTTATGCCCATGTTTGCCCTAGGAAACGTGGCCTCCAATCAGACCTTACATTCTGCCAGTGCAAACCCGGTTTGCAGCAACAGCTAGTTTTTCCTTCTCAAGTGGGTTTTCTTTGGCTTGGTTGCTTGCATGCTAGCTTCCCACACGTCCCAAGGTCTCTAGAACATCAATAATAAGCTACAAAAGGGATTTGCCTAGAGAAGAATGACCAATGGGAAGCAAGGCAGCAAAGAAGTTGTCTCTTGAAGTTAATTGGCCTGCCGAAAAGGACTTACCACTTTACGGCTGCTCCCCCTTTCTTTTACTAGATTGCTAGTTGTATTAAGCTTAGACATGTATAATTAAAGTTGTAAACTTTATTTGCTTTGTTTTTCCTTTGCGTTTTGAGTGTAATTAGATTCGGTTAAGCAAGTTTGCATCCGGGTTAGCTTAAACCGTGAGATTAGCTTAGTTAAAACGTTCTTCCCTAGGAAGGAAACCTTAGGAGCTTGCTTACTTGCTTAGATGCTTGCTAGGCTTGTATTAATGAGCTAACACACGACCATGGGCAGAACAATCAGACTTTGAATCAAAAAACCAGAATTGAGAGCATTGCTCTTGTTTCCCTTTAAACACTTCACTTGTTTATCCTTAATTAGGCCGATTAAGGTGGTGATCAAGTAGGTCTTAACTCTTAATTAGGTGGTGTTTCTCTATCCTAATTGAGTTAAGGGCCATAAACTCAAACTTAGTGGTGTTTCTGTATCTAAGTGAGAGTTTAGATTATCCTTCATTCACTCATTCACACACGGCTACACTCAAATTTAGCTTGAATTCAGCTTGCTTGTTCTTAACTTTTGAATTCAGCCTTGAATGTTCGTGATTCTCTCCCACAGATACATCACCGTTCCCTTCAAAGGGATTGAACACAGAAATGGGAAATAGTTTGCTAAGATTGAGTTGGGGCAATGCGTTGTGAAGATTCTGCGAAAATCGATTAAATCGAATTACTAGTGGAACCACTTTTATGTTGAATCAGTAACTTTCAATTGAAAAAAAGTCTTGTAACAATCCAGTAGAATCGCGTCACTATGTCATGAAGCCTCAGCATGCCTAATCGGAGGACATCTTTCTGTATTTCAGATTCCACGGCAAACAAAGGATAAGACTGAGATTGTGATTCCTTTGTGGAGACTGAAGACAGAGTGATCGAAAGAAAATGAATGGCAATTTTGGACCCAACAAGTCATTACTCGTCCCTTCAGAACCATGTTAAAGGCTGTGTTAGATGCACCCATTTTGGTCTACTTTCTTTAGCGAACAGCAGCTAAAAGTTGGATTTGGCTACTATCGACTACCATAACCTAATAGCCAGGAAACAGATGGTGCTAAAAGTAAATAATGCACAAGGATTATTAACTCCTACATATGAATTACAGTTGAGACCAGTCTATGCATTAAGACCTTCACAACTTGGTCAAAACATCGTGTCTTGGATGAGCAACTGCAACAACACTATGGAGCGAAGTTCAACTTATGCCTTCATGTCTGATTGAATTTTGTGCTTTGTAGATCTGAAAGATCTGAAATATTTATTTTCATATGTTCACAGATATTGTGTTTCATCAAATCGCGTGTTCGACTATATTGAGCATGTTTTCTAACATTTTAGAAACTAAAAAATCGACATAGAAGAGCAAGTCGAAGATTGGAAAATTGGAGAGATCCTTGATCGAAGTCAGTAAACAACATTCATGGATTGACTTTCTGCCAGTGCAAATGGCGCCCTATCCCTAGTTTCATTGCCTCTCTCTGGGAAGCAATTTGCTCATTCCTTATACATCAGATGAAAGGAAGGCAAATGCTTTCCACGATGAATGACATTTACAATGGGCCATGAACTTCTGACAGTAGAGTTGCATGTCTTTGTAGAACATCTGATAAAGGGAACAGACTTTCTGATTTTGAGTTGACGATAACTTCAAGATTGAAGCCTAATGGTCATCCCAATTGATTCAAGCTAGATTGTCTTAATTTTGAGCTCTGAGTTGAATGCGAATTGCATTCTTTCTTGTCAGAATCAAATTGGATTTTGAATCTTCCGGGGTGTTTGCATCAGTTTCTACCCAAGACTGAAGTTTGTCACTCTTTGCCTTCTACGGTTTCAGTTTTAAATAAGATTGATATGAAATTACAAACTCGTTTGGGTGATTTCTCTGACATTCACAAGGTATACAGTGCCTTTTATTTGCCCGATAGTGAGCAACGTTTTATAGGAGCCCTTACGTGTTCTCGAAGCCATTAGCAATTTAGCATGGCCTGTTTTCAGGCTTTTCCTCTCTTTGCTTTGATTAACCGACTATATTTTTCTTCTTTGCTCCCTCATCAGTGAATCACCCCACTTGAACAACATATTCCATTGCTCCCTCATTAGTGAATCACCCCACTTGAACAACATATTCCACAGGCTCATAACTTACTTTGTTGTAATTGAGTTATAAGGCTAACGCCCTTGAAAGAAAAGACAAAAGCACGAAAGATCAGTTAACTAAGGTCAAGGCCCCTGATATCTGTTACCAAGACCTAGGCGTCAAGTGCACTATTAGTATGTCCTATCATCTCAATGAATACATGAATCACGTAGCTTGATATCTTCAAACTACGGATTCTCAATATTGAATGTGCTAATGCCATCTATCTCAAGCTGTAAATAAAATGACAAAGATGAAAGCCAATGAAGAACACAATCAGGGTGACAACCAGGGTCATTACTCATTAGACTACCCAGAAAACAGACCTAGAATTAAGATAACAAAGGTTGATTGGCGTCCACTAAAAGGCAAACAGAACAATAAGATGTATCGTTTTGTAATAAGGTGAAACTGTGGAAGTATACTGGTCTTATACAGTCTAACAATATTTCCACCTGTACAAACCCATAATTTCCATTCATATGATGGAAGCATAAATTGGTGAGTTGTGTTAGTGTGCTTTCATGTTCATGTGCACGAGATGAGGACTTAATTTCCTAGCTCAGATAACTCAAACTTAACAGCATCTTGGCTAATGGCTTTGATAAGTTCAAGGCTTGGAATGAAGAGACCAGCAGAATTTTTTAACCTAGCTTGATGAAGGAGCACAGGAACTTGAATCGAAAAATAAAATTGTGCTCAAGGAATTAAATAGACTTGAATCGAACTACGGTCCAAATACGGTTGCACCTTTTGACGAGGCAGTGGTCCTGGGAAGCCCTATCTTGGTGAAGACAGAGTTGGCCTTTTAGGACTCCTATTCTTGTGCTCATGAGAGAGGGTGAGTTTCTCATCATAGCGCATGATGAGGGCATTTTCCCTAGCTGCAACAAGCAATGTGCATGGCTGTCAGAAAGTGTTTAACATGTCTGATGACAGTCAGGTATGATGACTTGTCTTACTTACGGGGACATCAGAAGAGTGTTTCCAATACTGTTGGAATAGATACCCTGAGGAAGCCCTGTACTGTTGGAATAGGTCCCCTGAGGAAGCGAGCTCGAATTCTTGCCAAAGCCCTGCAGATGAGAAGGAGAATGACAGGATTATCTACCCTTATCCACCACACTCTAGTTCTTGCACTAAATCTTCCTACAAGACTTGTGGGACAGTTGTATGTGGGCAGAAGTCAAGTTTCGTATGCCTATGGAGAAATCTACAATGCCCTATTCGATCATGAAGTACTCATAAGCTGGTCAGCAGATCAACTCAGGTTCATGAAAGAAGACACATACAATCATTTTCAACTTTTAGCAAAACCCATTGTAGATTCAAAAATGTAGCCATGTTATTTGAACTGGTGTCAAAAAAGTCCACTTCAATTCATGTATAGATTTCTTCAAGCCAAATCTTATCAGTAGTTTGTTACCCTGATTGTATTCATTTATTACACACCCCCCCCCCCCCCCCCCCCCCCAACCAAAAAAAACCAAAAGAAAAAAAGATCTTATCAAAAGTAACTTCCAAACATGAAGGCAATGCAAGCCATGATAAATGACAAAGAAATGTTACACTCCGGGATAATCATTTTGAAAGCAAAATGTCAACGCAACATATAGAAGGCAGCAAACACCCCCCCCCCCCCAAAAAAAAAAAAAATTCCCCAAACAGAAAGGCAACCTGAGCAGCTCTTTCGAATGTCTTTAAATAAAGAGCCAAAAAATGACAGCTTGGATTGTGCAGCACATGCCCAAATTGCAATGCCGCATATCTATTTGTGTCCGTCTCAGTTGTAGTATGGAGATTACCTAGGCCTTGACTTCATCATATGTGCATAAGATCTGTGCCGTCGGGGATGCACGACAAAATCTCATCAACTCTTTTGACAACTCTAGCTTAGCATCTTTATCAAGCTTTGATTCAACTTGGATGGACAAGACTTGAAGAACAGGTGAATGGCGAAGCAGAATCTCGATCATTTTCAATTCGGCCTTTGTTCCCACCAGTTCGTTGATTCTCACAGTTTGAAGATTCCGGAAGCTGCAATCTACATAATCCGCTGCATCAGATAGAAAATATGGCTCTCCAATGGTATTTTCATCTCTAAACACCTGTGCATTAAGCATGATAAACTTCCTATTAGCTTTCTTGCTCAAAAACCCTCCAGCTGAATGAATACCTCACTTGAAACCAACAAAACAATTATCCGCTCTTTCATTCAATCATAAAACTGAAATGAAGCAAGTTCATTGAGACTGAGAGGATATTACATCATGCACTTACAGTAATTTCAACTTTTTGCAAATTAGGGGCACTTCTGATCAACCGTAGTAGACAATGAAATTCCCTTAAGTGTCCCAAGTCCACAGAAACAGCTTCAATGGTCTTCAAATTATCAAGTTCTATTGAGAGCGCTCCTTGAACATAATCAGCACCCAAGAGCTTCACATCAAAGTAGCAAAAATTCAATTTTTCTTTCCATTTTCCTTTCAGGGAGGCTGGGGGGTGTATTTATGCTAAGAATACTGAAACTGAAAATTAAATTGTAAAAACTAAAAGTAGAAGAAAAGCGAAGTGCTTAGGGACCAAACTACAGTGATGAGTGATCTCACTCACCATGCAAATGTAGCCTTCCAATTTGAGGTACTTGATCTTACTCAACTTGCTGAAAAGTCGAAGCATATAATCATTACACAGTATCACTTCCTCGAAATCCTCATTTATGTCTGCCAAAAAGACTCTGAGAGAGACTAAATTTTGAGCTTCCTGAAAAAGAATAGATCTGAAAGCACCTCCTATGGAAAAAACTTCCAGATTTGGGGCATGAATGTAGAGATGCTGATCTGACTTGTTCAAGTCACTCAATGCGATTCTTTGAAGTCTGGGACAACTGGATATGAAACTGGACAATCTCTCGAAATTGGAAAAAGTGATCGAATTCAGATCCAGGGTTTTGAGGTTTGGAAAACCTCTAAATTCAAGTGGAGGGTTTAACACACAGTTTATGAACTCCAATTTCGTCATCTGTTCAGCACAACAGAAGAGAAAAGAAGGCAAAGCATGTGGAGCACAACCCTCAGCTTTGATCACAGTCAATTCTTGAACTCCATTCATTAAAGCAACACGGATAGTCAGATTGATTTCCCCACTGCCTGGAGCATCTAAATTAGGGATATAAATCACAAACTTCTGTAAATGGCCAATATGCTGCAATAGAATAGTTTTGACAAGGCTGGGATAAGTTAGTACAGGAGGTTTCCGACGTCGTCTGTACATGGTATCAAAAAATATATAGTCCAGACATAGTGTGGAAAGCATTGCCCATTTATACTGCCACTTTTTTGACAGAGTACTTGTTCTTGCTGCATCACGTAAGGGTAAGCGTTCTATGATCATCTCAACTACATTATCTGGCAAGTCACTTATTCTGTCCATTCTCCACTGCCTTTCCCGCACCCTAGAGGTAGGAACAACTTCTGTTCTGCTCCGCTAGCAGTTTCAGCAGTACACCAGAAATGGAACCGGCAAATGCATGTAGCCACGCCAATATCCTGACTGCATTAAGAAATTAACTGCTCTCAACAGTGTCCAATCTAAGACCCAGGTAAATAATTTAAGGGCCATGTTTAAAGATTAGCATAATGCGTATTGAACCTCCATAATAGGGGCTACATAAAATAGAGAACAGCATGAATGATCACCCACTACAGCCTAACAAAGGTGAAAGGTCACAGTAAACAGGCAATACTGACAACAACTGCAAAGCAAGTTACCCTTACATGTGGCAAATCAACAATTTAATCCTCCAAATTGAATCACACTGTTCCATATAAGCAATGAAGCGGCAGAAAAAGGGGGAGAGATTTAATGCTTACACAAATTTTGTCCACTTGTGTATACTAACACATGTATGCTCAGAGGGGTACTACACCAAAACCGACAGAGTTGGATGACTCAACTGATAAATCCAGCCCTAATTCCTCTAGCAAAAGCTGTGGACTATTACAGGATGGACAAAAGCAAAAACCTCCATCCATTTATGGAAGCCATACAACTTCCTTATATTTTACAAGAAACACAAGGATATCATCCAACCAACAAGGAGCCAAATTGCCCCACATCTGCATTAGTCACGTTTAAAGAGAGGACATCTTCTCTACATTAAACACCAAAAATAGACAAAACTATGAGAATTTCCAGCATTCATCTTATGTCCAAAATATCACCAATTTGACATCAAAAAGAACATATTCTCAATTTCTCCATAATATCATCAGGATTCTGACCGTGACAAATGTGCCCTAAATCAGATCGTTGGAAAATTACATCCTTTTCACATCTCATTTGCAACAACAACAGCAATACTGAAATCATCAAAAGGAAAATAAACGGGGGGAAAAATGAAAATCAGGCATGAATAAACCCTCGTCAGAATTTTAAAACAATCTATATGATCAAAGCAGCAAAACCAAGCAAGCAAATTGCCGAATGAATGAACAATTTTGATTCCATAAGTTTGATTACAGAGTAAATTAGGGTAATTCGTCACTGGGTGGCAGAATTTCAAAGAACTAATTTCAACCCAAAAAAAGAGAAAGAAAAAGGAGATCAGCAAAAATGACTGAATGTTGCTGAAGAATTCGGAGAGTGTGTTAATGACATACCTGATTAGAGAGAGAATTGCTGATAGTTGAACTGATTTGAGCAACAATGATACATCAATTTGATTTTACGCTGGAATGGAGGATGATGACGAACGGAAATGGCACCAGACCCACGCCCTATTTTTTTCTTCTTTCATTTTTTTGGCTTAAAGACTTTTTTTTTGGGGGGGGGGGTACATGTTTAAGGACATCCCGTTGAATTTCTTCTTCGGTGTGTGTCAACTTTGACCACCCCGTCAAAAGAAAAAAGACGAAAAAAAAAATAATCCAAACTACGCTGCGGCCTCTCCTGGGTGTCCGCTGTAAAATTGCTTATTTAGTGCATTCTCATGGTGTGTTAATTTTTTAACTAATTAGTAGGAATCTATTATTGTCATAACAGTATGTTTTTGGCTCAGAATATTCTCTCTTTTTATTGCAAGGCTTATTATTTCGGCTCATCACATAAAATAGTACATAATTAAACTCCACAACTAACCATATTTATTTAGTTTAGTTTTTATGTCATGGTTTGTTATTTGGCTTTATTAATTTTGTGAAAAATAATTTACACATAATAATTTGATAACGCAACTAATTAAAGGCTCACAATTTTTTTTAAAAAAAAAACAACACAAGCGTTTGAATTAAGAACAATGCATACATGCTTGGATATAAAATTTTTTTGAAGAGGATGAGAGAATTTTGTGTGAGAGTAATGAAGATAATTGGACAATTTATACACAAAAATTACACAAAACAAAAATTAAAGTGGGCAGAGCCACCAATTTTCCAATTGTCATGCCCAAATCAACACAGTTTTTTCCTTTTTTTTGCACAGCAAATTCCAATCAAAAAAACCCAATCAACCCCCGAAACAACGCCGTTTCGGAGGGCAAAACGAGAAAAAAAGAGAAGATGGAGCCCCTCGCGGCCTGCAGTAGCTCGGCAAGCCGACCGCTGTGAGACAACATGCAGCCTGCGGCTCACCCCTGACCCCTCTGCGAGCCGACCATTGGAGGTGGTCTTATACTACTGACTACCGTGATCGATATTTATACTTCTATAAGTTACATGATAAGCATTGCCATTACCTATGTACACTCAAAATATATAAATAAATTTTAATCCACTTATATGAATAATGAGAGTTAATATTAGTTATATTAGATTGAATGTAAGTAACTTAAATCAAATCATTATTTAGTTATTTTTTTTAAGTCCCTATATATGGACTCATGGAGCCTCATTAGTTGGCGCCCTAAATCTTGAGGGAGGATGAAGTGGAAGGATCAGCCAATTTTTAAGAAAAAGAGGAGCTATAGATAAATAACTTTAGTTGAGATTATATATTAGGAATAAAAATGTTAACATAGAAATTTATCAGAAGAGTGAACACAAATTTGTATCTTGCCTAAAACAAATGATCGAATGACTAAAAACAGCAACATAGATGATGAGCAGCTGACTGCAAGCACTCTAGTTGACGTGTTTGCAAGGCACCCAGCCCAATTCAAATGCGTTTGTAATTATACACTGATTATTTCTCATCACGCACCCCTTCTTTTGTGGACCTTGATCTCTCTTGTTTCTACACCCAAGCTGTTCGTGTTTTCCTTCTAATCCATCCCAATGGTCGCGTCAGCCGATTCCAAGGTTGGGATCGTTGTTCCTTCATCATCGATTGTAAGAAGAAGAAGAAGAATCTCAAACATAGGATCACGTTCATGACCCTACTATTCCCTTCACCGCCAACGCAGTAATTAACAAACATCATCAATGGATTGATATGCTTCTAACGTGCACAGGATGATGAGAGATCATGCATCTCTATAGATAATCTCTCTACTTGTGAAAACCTCCCTCTGCCACCCGAACGCGAATAACCTATGTTCAAAGGGTATGTCACTTGAGTTTCGATCCAACCAACAAGACATGCAAGCTTCTCTGTATGTATGCTAGTAGCAGTATTATAGGACATGAAGTGCTTGCCGCGAGGGGAAACGACAATACATGGAGTTTTGTCGATATATCCAATTTTTCTGAGAAAATTTTTCATAGTGATGTTGTCATGGCAGGGTCCTGCGTTAGACTTGGCATGACTTTAAATCTGATACACAAGGCATAATGGAAATATTTGATGTTAAGCATGAGAATTTTGAGAGCATCAACTGCCTCCAAGAGGAAATGTCAAGACTTGAAGACGAAGTCTCAGCATGCCATATTGGAGACTATCTTTCTCTGGTTCTGATCCCTCGAGATTGCATCAATGTTTTGCATACAAACAAGACTTGGTGGTGGTCTTGGCAAGCCAAAGATCTTTATTTTACGAGCTTCCAATGAATCAATTACGCATTGTCAATTGGTTTTGGATTGAAACCTCACTTGGGCTTATATGCATGGCTTATTTGTTGAAAGCCAAATCATGCTGTGAAATTTCAACTTACATTTCCATTATAACTTACATTTCCATAATCTAGACCTGAAGTACTTGTGTTCATTAGTAATTACTATCATGTGGATGCTATGTTTGTTGGTTCACAAGCATTAACATAGATATTATCTTATGGGTTTGATTCAGGTCAAATAAGCTACGAATAGGATGTAAGTCAACTAATTCTGCATATGCATTATCTGTTGGTCCATTCTCTCCATAGCAAATGTACCCCTTTGTCATTCCCTATTGGTCTTGTCAGATCACATTTTCAACTATCTCAATATCCTTCGTTTAAGTAAAATCAGAACAAACAAGAGGGTAATATCATGCATCGAATTAAAAAAATCTATTGAGAGACTTCTCTTGATCAGATATTCAAATCACCTAACAGCATTTGTAGATTGATTTTGTGATAGTGCAAAACACACTCAGGTCTTGTATCATTGTATTTCTCTGGGAAGCAATTTGAGCAAAGAGCCTTATTCTTGAAGTTCAGTCCTTGTCCTAATTGATTCATTGGAAGCTCGTAAAATGAACATCTCTAGCTTGCCTGGCTTTGCACAAGCAACCTAGATTACCTCTCTTGTTTTGGCCAATGGCCACAATAATCCTTTCATTACTCAATACTCATTCAAAATAGAGATCGAGAAAAAATAGTTCACTCAGTTCATATACAGGTTGAACGTATATTGAGTTAGTTTGTTGACTTTGATTAGCAATTGTGCTAATTACATATTAGAATTGAACTAGTTTATCTAAGATTCTCAACTAAATGATTTTAACTTTCAAGCATGAGTGATATCAAGCTGGATCAGTGTCAAGTATCACGTAAATCACCAAACAGCAAATTACATTAGTTGGTCAAAATTTAGTTCGGTTCGAGATAAAATAAATTTCTTGCGAGCCTCACCCACTGGGCCCAGTGTTGGGGATGTTAAATCAGGGGATAAAGAGTACTACAACGCAGGCACAAGGTCCATGAACCAACATTGTATGGATTGCACGTGCAGCCCATATCTTTGGGCCAGATGGTCACGTGGGCCTGTTATCCTTAGCCGAAATTCCAGTTTTTCTTTCTGAGCTCCGGGAGTTAACGTGTTATACGTGGCCCACGATCCGATGAGTTTTGGAAGCCATGTGGAAACCGAGCAACTACGAAAGTAAAACGGCGGCTAGCAACACTATATATAGACTTGTAGAGGGTTGGTCATCATAGAAATTCATCAATTGAAGAGGGAAAACGGTATTCTATCGAAATTTTTTTTTTTTTTTTGAAAGGGCATAGTATAGAATTATTCTTCTGAGATCAATATTATTGATTGATGCTGTTATATCATCTCTAGTATTTGTAGCCTAGGAGTGAGACTATGCAATGGGATTTGTTGATTTGAGGTGATTATTAAATAATCGATGATAGATTATGAGATGTATGTATTGTTTATGTTTAATTTATATGGATTATGTCATAAAATTATCGCAATATTTTTCATGTGAATTGAAGGTTGCACCTAAAATTGATTCATCCATTCTATTTGATTTCTTTTATTTCCTATTCCTTTATTTAGTTAGTTAATTTTAAATCAAAATTCTCTTTCTTTAATTAATTTATGAGTATAAATTTATTTTAGTTGATTAATATAGTTTCGAAGGAGATGATGCCCCTATAGTTGTCGCTTATTCATGATTGATCTTATGCATTTTTTTTTAATCAAACAGGAAGAGGATTTTATTAATTAACATCCAAACAAGAACACAAATCGTCTAAAGTCAGATCGAAGACACAATTTGGTCCATCTTGAAGCCAAACTCGAGGACTCGAGACATAGGGCTTAAGATGTGCTAAAGCATGAGCTACTTTGTTCCCGTCCCTCCTAATAAAATTATAAGTACAAAAATCAAAGTCACTGCTAAGTTTTAGAACATCATCAACTAAGATTCCAGCATCCGAAGCTAGCTGCTGATGCTTTTTCAACTTCGAAATCAACGAGAGGCAATCTCCTTCAAGAATCACTTGTTGCAAACCATTTTGCCGAGCCATCTGGATAGCGAACGCGCATGCTCGAGCTTCTTCCATTTCCGGGCTCAAGAAGTCTGTCCCCGGTTGTACAGCTGAGAACATGACATCTCCTTCACTATCTCTAGCCACCACGCCCCACCCCCATGTCCCCCATCCCCTAGCTTGGCTGCATCGAAGTTAAGCTTACAAATACCGGCATCTGGGTGCCTCCAGCCAGTGTCTTCATGCTTCCCACTATCCTGCTCTCGATTCTGGGCTTGTTGATAATCATGCAAAAATCTGAGGGCCTTTCACCACACCCTAGAGTCCACTGTAGTCTCATTCTCAAACAAGAAGCGATTCCGAATCTCCCAGACACTCCAAGCCACCGTAATAAATTCCACCCATTGCCCCTCCTCCACACATCTTTTGCATAGAAGAACATATTCCAAACTGTGTTAAAGGAGCACGTTTTAGCCAATGTCAAGAAAGGCGTTCCTTCCCAAACTGAAAGAGCTAATGGGCACCCAAAGAGAGCATGAATATCAGAATCCTCAGCCGCACCACAGACACCACATCTCATGGAGAAACTTGGAATCCGGCGTGCTACCTTGCCGCGGTGGGATGGGCACACGCACAACAGCGCCATGTAAACAATTTGATCCTCGGAGGCGCGTCAAGCCCCCAAATTGCCTTCCACCCACCTTGAGCACTGTCGACACTACATCGAGCTTCTCCAGTCCTCTCCAGTCCTCTTTCGCATATGGATAAAATGGTAGGCACTACGGACTGTAATCTCCTCGCATGAAGAGTAGTGCCAAACTACCCTGTCCAGGGGCAAATGGATGCTCAACGGAATACGCTTGATAATATCAGCATCGACCGAAACAAAAATGACATTCACCATGTCCTCCCCCCACGTTCTTTGTTTCGGGTCAATAAGGTTCCCAACCCATAACAGAGAGAATTGCGGGTTATGAGGCGTGACAATCTTGAACGTACTCAGCCTGGGGATCCACTTGGCTTCCCACATATTCAAAGCAAATCCATCCCCCACTCTCCATCTAGACCCTTCCTCCACTATCCATCGAACACCCCATAAACTACGCCATGTAAAGCTCGGCCTGTGCCCCAGCGGGGCCTCCATCAAACCACATCGTGGAAATACACGGCTTGTAAGACCTGGTATACGAGAGAGTTCGTATTGAACATTAAACGCCATAGTTGTTGAGCCAGTAATGCACAGTTAAACGCTTCCAAATCACGAAAACCCAATCCTCCATCATATTTACTCGGACAAAGTCGATCTCTTCCAACAAGATGAATTTTCCTAGCATCAGTTGAGTGTCCCCACCAAAATCTATTGATCAAGGCTTGGCTGTCGTTACATAGCTCACTCGGGAACCTAAAGATACTCATAGCGCACGTCGGGATGGCTTGTGCTACAGCTTTAATGAGCACCTCCCGATTGGCCGAAGAGAGGTAACGATGCATCCAACCATGGAGCCTTTTACAGACTCGGTCTTTGATGCTAAGAAAAGACTTCTTCTTGGAACGGCCCACATAAGTCGGAAGGGCCAAGTATTTATCGTGAGCTAGCACCTCCCGAATATCAAGCTTGATCAAAATTCAAAATACTGTTGCGTTGGTCTTGGGGGATACCCTTGCTAAATACGACCTGCGACTTATTGAAGTTAATGTGCTGACCCGAAGCAATTTCGTATCGAGACAAAATATGTTTCACCTCATCTGCCTGGGTCTCGTCGGCTCTGCAAAAAAATCGTCTGCAAGTATCACTATCACTGGACCAAGTATTTTTTTGATACTGTGTACAGAAAACGTGAGCAACCCCCAGATATAACATATCCTAACTTTGTCAAAACTGTTCTCTTGCAGCATATTGGGCCGTTACATAAGCTAGTAATTTATATCCCACCTTTAGACCATCCAAGGATCAATGAAATCGATCTGCCAATTCGTGTTGCTTTAATGAATGGCCTTCGAGATTTGACTCTGATCAAATATTGTTATCTCCGGCCTTATTCAGCTTCTTTGCTCTTTTTCTCCTGTGCAAAGCAGCTGAGAAATTTGAAGCTGAAAAATTGCAAACTTGTCCTTCCACCTGAATCAGGAGGTCTTCCTAGTCTCGAAACCCTGTATCTAGGTTCACTTTGTGACAATACGGAAATCTTGTCCGCTTTCCACCTGAATCAGTGAAGTGATGGGCACAAAGGCTGAAATGAAAATGATTGAGATTCTACTTGGCCACTCCCCTGTACGTCAAGTCATGGCTATCCAATTTGACTATGAAGATGATATGCTTGAGCACTCAAAAGAGTTAAGTCGATTTTATTGTGCGTCCCCAACTGTACAGATTTTGTATATGCACATAAGATTGTTAAGTTGAAGGATAAGAAATCCCTTGAATCCCATTTTCGCGCCTACGAAGATAGGAAACATGAATTTTTTTTAATTTATTCTGGACAGTTCTTTTTAAAAATTACCTGGAACTGATTTTTAAGGAATTGCATGACCAGTACAATTAAGAGTTTGATCATTGAATGATAGGATGTAAGTGCTTCCAATCACAGGAGAGCGCAATAAATGGATTTAATTGATCCATGTATCCCATTTTGCTGCTGGTATATCTGATTGCAACTTTGGATTTTTGTCATGACGGGATCCTACATTGCGCTTGCTGTGACTTTGATCTAAATCACGAAGCATAATAGCGTTTAAGGTTGATAATGAGAATTTTGAGTGTACATCTTGACTCTTGACAACCCACCACAGGAAATGCCAGAAGGTCGAATCTCAAAATATATGCTATGCTGCATGCCAGGAGGGTGTGTGTTGGTTGTTGTGATTTCATACAATGCCGAAAAGGCAATGGAAGGCTGCTGTGGACCCAAGAGGCTATTGATTGTGCGTTCCACAACTTTGTACGAGGGATTAGAAGCAGTCATTTTGGTTTAGTTTCTTTAGTGAGAAACTCAAATTTGGATCCAGTTATTATTGACTGCCATGATCTAACATCAGGTAAATGCCGATGAAACAAGTGTATTTCGCTCAACTGCCTTACTGGGGTACCCTTAGAAACAGTAGCAAATATCCAGGCCCCAACAAGTTGATCAACACGAATCGGTAAATAGTTGTCGGGGTTTTTAAGCCCTGAATTTCCAGAGCTATGCAGCTCCCTGTATGGATTTCAGCCTTCAGTAATGATTGAGAATATCATACCCGTAAGGGACATATATTAAGGGAAGACCCAATTTTTTTTAAGGATATCGATCATTTTAACTTTTGTTTCTATGCATGATCAACTTTCATGGCTAGTAGAATTAACAGATGCTAGAGGTAATTATGCTCACCAGCTAGTTTGCCGTCCTTGTTTTTGTTATATAAGCTTATGAGCATGATTGCAGATTACTCTATTCATGATAGCCTCATTGCTGCTGTGCTATGCTTCAACTCATAGATCATAGCAGTCAATAATAACGGTGTTTGAATTTAAGTGGCGCACCGAAAACAATAATGCGGAATCACAATCTAGCAAATGTTTCTAGGCAATCAGGAAACGAGCACTTAACTACTCTTTAGTACTCCCATGACGGCCTATCTTTGTCCTTTCCCTTTGTGCCATCTCGACATGATAACATGAGACTTTGGCAACAAATGCTACATGCCCACCAGGTTGGATTGCTTCGATTGATCTGATCATTGAAACGTCCTCATATGGGAAGACTATCATCTTAAACATCTTGTGTTCAACATTGAACGTAACTATACGTTTTATTGCAGGCTCTTGAACATAATCTGGAACCCACTATAGATGACCCCATCATCATAAAAAGCATTCTCCAGCCACAGCCTGTGGCGGATTTTAAAAGAGCTTACTAAATCAGCATACACATTGTCTATTGCCCTTCATTTATTGTCCTCACTACCAATGATAAAAACAGGGCAATTTTCACTAAGCTGACAGTAATCGAACCATTGAGGGAGCATAAGCACCAGGTGTTCGTTGTTTATAGGATCATTACCTAATTAAAACACATCCTACTAAGGTATTATTCGGGCATAGTAGAAAGACAAAGGCTTTAGTATAAAAAGAGATGACTGAGCAAGTACTGGAATTGGGAATTTGGGATGAAGGTGATACAAGCAAATCAATCCATTAATGATGTTTGTGATTGAGTTGTACGGACATGGAAGAGGTAGCTCACGAACATTTCCCAACTCTGTGTCTCTGTTCATTTTCCACTCTATGATGAAGAGATGATCGATTGAACAAACACACAATCACGACACAAAATCCAAATAAGATAATGTAAGATGGACAAGAAACCTCAATTTTTTTGGGGTTTAAACAAGTGAACATAAGAGCTACTTGAAAGCCTTTGCAATCATTCCCTTGATTCCCCAGGCTTACCAAAAATTAAGAACTTAAACAGGAGAATTTGGGTGCATGCATCATCATAAACCTAACATGGGTATTTTCTCAATCTTCAAGCTCTTCAGAGGCATGATGTTTTCGACAAACACTGAAGCCCCAAATCCACCTATAGGGGTTAAATAACAATCAAAATATGGACTTAAAAATCCTTGAGCGTCACTCACTTTTAGCACCATGTGTTTCCTGGCTGTTAGATCATAGCAATCAATAATAGCCAAATATGACTTTTTGCACATATCACCGAAGAAACTAGACCAAAATCACTGCATCTGATAGTTCCTTTTACATGGTTATGAAATGGACAAGTGATAACCTCTTTGGTCCACAGCAACCTTTCATTGTCTTTTCTATCCATCAATCTCCACAAATGATCGAAATTTCATAACTGTCCCTGCAAATGTGGAATGCAAACTATAGAAAGATGTCCTCCAATTTGACATGCCAAGGCATCACCCACTGGTATTACCTCTTCCGGGTAGTTGATATAACCAAGCTTCTCACTGCTAATATTGAAGGGGATCAAGCATTTTATGTTAGCTTGACCGTTAAACGAAGTCCAATGTAGGACACCGTCATAACAAAACCCAGTATCAGCAGTAGCAATACTAACGGGAAAATTGGGTATGTCAACAGACCTCCATGCATTGTCTATTCCCCCTATGCTGCACACTTGACATTCCATCCAATCAATAGGATATTTGTCATGCCAGTACGTATGCATGAGCTTATATGCCTTGTTAATTGGATCAAAACCCAAGCGGCATCTCCTCCTAATGCGGGTTCTCGTTGGTGGGGGAGGGGCAGGGAGAGGGAGGTGTAGAAGGCAAAAATTCTATGACGAATCAGATGATGTCACATGTAAAAAATGGACCAATCATAAAGTGCCACGTGTCACGTTGACTTTGGTGGACCCGCTTGGTTAAAATTAAGTGCAGCCAATCAAAAGCCGCCACGTGTCATCGATGATGCAGAAATTAGTAATTATTATCTTTATTTAAAAATAAGAAAATAATTACTGGGCCTAGGCCCAAAACCCGGCTCTAACCCTAACCGGCAGAGCTTATAAATAGGGATCCTCCCCCCTCATTTTAAAGGGGAGCTCAACATTCAACATCTACAGGCTCCAGAGCTCAGACTGCAGACAACATCCAGCTATCAAGCAACAAGGATCAAAGTCAGCTAGCTCAACATCTTCTGCAACCTCAAATTGAAGTCTACTTCAGAGTTCTTCATCCAGTTTATCGATCGAGATCAAGCAACCTCGCCCTCGCATCGATTAATCTATCCAACAACATTCAACATTCAGCATTGGCAGAATTCAGAGCTCAGACAGCAAGGAGCATCCAGCTACCAAGCGAGAAGGATCAAGACTTGCAGAGCTTCAGAAACCACAATCAGCCACTTGCAGATCAAAATCAAGAACAACCTTCAGAGTTCTTCAGCTGATTTGCATCAACCGACATCAAGCATTAAGCTCTCGGAATACTCAAGTCATTAGGAGATCGAATCAGAGGATCATTTTTATTATATTAAATTCAGAGATTGTACCCATATACAAAATCAATACAAAAATTCAATTTGTTACAGAATTTCTTGTCTAATTTATTTTAGGCGCGAAATTTGCGTTTACAAATTTGGCACGCCCGGTGGGACCTCTCTGCCTCTCATCTCTTTCTCCAAAATACAACATTTGCACTCTTTTGAAGATAACATGGCCTCCAAGAATGCTTTGAAGAAGCAGACTATCGAATCTACATCTGAAGGATCTGCAAAGATTAATATTGCATCTAACAATCGAAGCACCAGGGCGATGACTAGGAGCATGACCAAAACTGCTGCCTCCATCACCTTAAAGCAACAAACAGTGGCTCCAACTTTGCAGTCACGCAAAACTCAAACCTTTGGCTTCAACTTGCCTGCTGATGGAGTCAATCAAACTGCTTGTCTTCCTAATTTGAAGCTAAAGACTCTTGCTATCTTCAATATAAAGAATGCTCTACCATGTGGACTGGAAAAATTCCAAACCTACATCAATCCTGTCTTCCAACCTATCAGTGAGGAGGATGATGATTATGGTAGCAGCAATTCTTCACCAACATCTTCAAGAGATTCAGTTTTCTCACAGGTTGAAGTCGAATCCTCTGACACTGTTATCATGCCAGTCATGGTGACAGAGACTGTCAACTTAGAGGAACAACTAGCAGATATGAAGGCCACCCTCGATAGACTCTCAAAGGAAAATGCAAAAAAAGATGCTCAAATCAAGCGTCAAAGCAAACAGATTGCTGATTTGACAAAGAAGCTGGGGAAGCAGACGTCTGAAGCTTTCAATAAATGCTCACGCGGTGAAGATTCTGACAAAGAGTCTAACCACATCGAGGAGTCTGACGATCAACGCAAACCAAAGAACGATTCATCCTTCGGCTTAATGTCAGTTGAGCAAATTCAAAATTTGATAGCTAAAGCAGTCAAGGCTCAGTTGGGAGAGTCTCACAAGAGTCACTTGTATTCAAAGCCTTATACGAAGAGGATAGATGCTCTTCGCGTGCCCCATGGCTATCAGCCTCCCAAGTTCAACCAGTTTGATGGCAAGGGTAACCCCAAGCAGCACATCGCTCATTTTATCGAAACCTGCAGCAACGCTGGCACTGAAGGTGATCGATTGGTGAAACAGTTCGTGCGATCCCTCAAGGGAATTGCATTTGACTGGTATACAGACCTTGCCCCTGAGTCCATTGATAGCTGGGGGCAAATGGAAAGTGAATTCTTAAATCGCTTCTATAACGCACGCCGCGTAGTCAGTATAAGTGAGTTGACTAACACTAGGCAAGGGGATAAAGAGCCAATCATAGACTATATCAATCGTTGGCGTACCCTCTCATTGAAGTGCAAGGATCGCTTGCCGGAATCTTCTGCTGTTGAAATGTGTGCCCAAGGGATGGATTGGGATATACTTTATGCTTTGCAAGTGAACAAGCCCAAAACATTCCAAGAATTGGCAACACGAGCTCATGATATGGAACTTACAATTACCTACTATGGAAGACGGCTCAATGATGATGAATCAGTGGCATCGTCAAGAAATGAAAGCTCCATACTTAGAGACTCCGAAGAGAAAGAATGTCCTTATTCTGAGTCTGATGTGCCAGAAATGCTTGACAAATTTCTCGAGAAAGGACTTATAGAACTCCCAGAGTCAAGTCGTCCTGAAGAAATTGGAAGAACTAATGATCCTAAATATTGCAAGTATCACAGGATCATCAGTCATCCAATAGAGAAGTGCAAAGCATTCAGAAGACAAGTCCTGCAACTTGTAAAAGAAGGAAAAATCATATTAGACGAAGACGACACTGAAGAATCTGATTGATCATTCATTATGATCATATTAGAAAGTGTTTTGGAAGAAAGCGACCCAAAATTGGCATTTAGGGAGCAGACTTCCAAGTCAACCTCTATAGACTTCTAAGTCATCAAAGAATTTACAGACTTTTAAGTCACTCCTTGTAGAGACTCGAAGACTCTCAAGTCACTCATGTTAGACTGTCAAGTTATCCAAACTCTAAGACTTCTAAGTCAGCCTCTAGAAACACCTATGTCATCGAGCTCTCTGGTTCTAAAGTCAACCATGCAGGACTCTTAAGCAAATCCTGCATTCAAAGTCATAAAATGTCAAAGCCTCCCAAGTCGCAAAACTTTCGGACTTCAAAGTCAATATTAGCAGACTCCCAAGTCACCAAACTCTAAGACTCCTAAGTCAGCCTTTATGGGCTTTTGAGTTGAGAAGCACTAAGACTTGCAGGTAAGCTTCTACAGACACTCAGCAATAAAACTCTGAGAACTCGAAGTCGATCCTGCCAAACTTCAAAGGCCGGCTTGACAGACTCTAAAGTCATCAAATCTCGTGGACTTCCAAGTCAAACTTTTAAGACTCCCAAGTCTTACAAACAAAATTCTTGACTCTCAAGTTATCAAAGACTTTTAAGTCAACTTTACAGGCCTTCAACTTATTGATGCCACAGACTACCAAGTCGTCAAAGTTTCAGAGTCCTAAGTTAGCAAAGTAAGAGACTATCAAGTCATCAAAATCAAAGACTTCCAAGTCGCCTAAAGATTATCAAGTCGAGAAAATTGTAAGTTTTGAAGTGAATTCAACGACTCTCAAGTCATCAATAGTTTTGACTCTCAAGTCACCCTTAAGACTTCCAAATCCAAACTTCTAGACTCTCAAGTCAGCACAGACTATCAAGTCACCCAAAGGATACTCAAGCCGTCAAAATCAAAGACTTTCAAGTCACCCAAAATCCATCAAGTCAACAAAATTACAAACTTTGAAGTGAATTCTATGACTCTCATGTCATCAACATGGTAGACTCTCAAGTCATCAACGACATAAGCTCTCAAATAAATAAAGTTTAAAAATTCTCAAGTCATCTAAGTTGTAGACTCACAAGTCAAACAGAATTGTTGACTCTTAAGTTATCGAAGACTTTCAAATGAATCTTACGAACCTTTAAGTCCTGGATGTAATAGATTTCTAAGTCATCAAATCGCGAAGACTCCAAGTCATAAAACTCTCTGACTTCCAAGTCAATCCTAACAAGCTCCCAAGTCACCAAATCTCGTAGACTTCGAAGCCGATTTTTTTTAAGGCTTCAAAGTGTTTTTTTTCATGACTTCTAAGTCAACAAAATTATTGACTCCCAAGTCACGAAGTTGACTCTCAAGTCATCAAAGTTCAAGTCTCTCAAGACATCAAAATTAAAAGACTACCAAGTCATCAAAGCTCCAGACTCCAAAGTCAAGAAAGTTCTAAGCTCCGAGTTATCAAACTTGATGACTCTCAAGTCTCTAAAGTTTAAGACTCCTAAGTCAACAAATTTATTGACTCCCAAGTCACTAAACGAACTCCGAAATCATCGAGTTCAAGACTCTTAGTCATCAAAGTAAAAGACTGTCAAGTCATTTTATCGAAGGTGTTGACTTGTAAGTCACTCAACACATTCTCAAACCATATAAACAGACTTCAAACGGCTGCCAAATTGTTGCAAACTTTTAGAAGCCTTCAAGTTAGGGGCAAAAGTAAGATCGCATCCTCCTTCGCATTAGCGATACAGGTGTCTTCCTTTAAAATTGGTCGTCTTTTCCTTCAAGTCGGGCACTGGCAATTTGCGAAGTCAAGCTTTCGGTGTCTGATTGGAAGGATCATGTCTTTCCTGTCTGACCGAAAGAGTCGAGCTTCTGTGTTATCGAAAGGGTCAAGTCTGCACTGTCTGATCGGATGAGTCATCTTTGTTGTCTGATCGGATGAGCCAAGCCTTTTCTTTCTGATCAGAAGAGTCGCCTTATCTGTCTGATTCAACGAGCCAAGATGTTGCTTTCTTATCGGGATAATTGCATTCACTGTCTGATCGAATGAGCCAAGCCTTTTCTTTCTGATCACAAGAGTCGCCTTCGCTGTCTGATAAAAGAAGCCAAGTCTGCACTGTCTGATCGGATGAGTCACCTTTGCTGTCTGATTAGATGAGCCAAGCCTTCATTTTCTGATCGGGAGAGGCGCCTTTGCTGTCTGATAGAAGAGGCCATGTCTGCACTGTCTGATCAGATGAGTCACCTATGTTGTCTGATTGGATAGGTCATGCCTCATCTTCTGATCGAAGGAGTCAAGCTGTTACTTTCTGATCGTGACAGTTACATTTGCTGCTTAATCGAATAAGTCGAGACTTCTCTTTCTGATCAGAAGAGTCGTTTTTGCTGTCTGATGGAAGAAGCCAAGTCTCTGCTGCCTGATTAGAGGAATCTAAATGCCTTCGCTCTCTGATCGTATAAGTCAAGCCTTTGTTATCTGGACAGAGGAGCCAAGCATTCACTTCCTGATTGGAAGAACATGTTCTGACTATCTGATTGGAGAGGGCACACCTTCATTGTCTGAATGTCTTTGTTGCTTGAGCGGATGAGTAGTGTTCTCGCTATCTAACTAGAGAAGTTCTGTCTTCACTATCTGAGTGGAGAAATCCATGCCTTTGCAAAATCTGGAATGAAGGAAGAATCTGCAAGGTAGTTATGGAGTAAAGAACGTCTGGACGGTAGGGGTGTTGGCATATCTACGCGGAGAGTCACGCCTTCTTCAATTGGATCATCTTCTCTGTCCAGGATGGGAAGAGTTGGCTTTTTGGGATCGGATGATGAATCCAGAAAATGCACCATGGCTGAAAAGAAGAAATTCAAGTCAACCCCAATTAGATTAAGTGAGGGAGTCGCCTGCGAAGAATCGAATCTACGGGGAGAAACGATTCCTCGTCTTAAAAGTCGACCTCACTTCGCGATCTAATCGGAGGAGTCGTGGCTGAAAGGAAGAAATTCAAGTCGACCCCAATTAGATTAAGTGAGGGAGTCGCCTGCGAAGAATCGAATCTACGGGGAGAAACGATTCCTCGTCTTAAAAGTCAATCTCACTTCGCGATCTAATCGGATGAGTCGTGGCTGAAAGGAAGAAATTCAAGTCGACCCCAATTAGATTAAGTGAGGGAGTCGTCTGCGAAGAATCGAATCTACGGGGAAAAACGATTCCTCGTCTTAAAAGTCGACCTCACTTCACGATCTAATCGGAGAAGTCGTGGCTGAAAGGAATAATTTCAAGTCGACCCCAATTAGATTAAGTGAGGGAGTCGCCTGCGAAGAATCGAATCTACGGGGAGAAACGATTCCTCGTCTTAAAAGTCGACCTCACTTCGCGATCTAATCGGAGGAGTCGTGGCTGAAAGGAAAAAATTCAAGTCGACCCCAATTAGATTAAGTAAGGGAGTCGCCTGCGAAGAATTGAATCTACGGGGAGAAACGATTCCTCGTCTTAAAAGTCGACCTCACTTCACGATCTAATCGGAGGAGTCGTGGCCGAAAGGAAAAAATTCAAGTCGACCCCAATTAGATTAAGTAAGGGAGTCGCCTGCGAAGAATCGAATCTACGGGGAGAAACGATTCCTCGTCTTAAAAGTCGACCTCACTTCACGATCTAATCGGAGGAGTCGTGGCTGAAAGGAAAAAATTCAAGTCGACCCCAATTAGATTAAGTAAGGGAGTCGCCTGCGAAGAATCGAATCTACGGGGAGAAACGATTCCTCGTCTTAAAAGTTGACCTCACTTCGTGATCTAATCGGAGGAGTCGTGGCTCAAAGGAAGAAATTCAAGTCGACCCCAATTAGATTAAGTAAGAGAGTCGCCTGCGAAGAATCGAATCTACGGGAGAAACGATTCCTCGTCTTAAAAGTCGACCTCACTTCGCGATCTAATCGGAGGAGTCGTGGCTGGAAGGAATAAATTCAAGTCGACCCCAATTAGATTAAATAAGGGAGTCGCCTGCGAAGAATCGAATCTACGGGGAGAAACGATTCCTCGTCTTAAAAGTTGACCTCACTTCGCGATCTAATCAGAGGAATCGTGGCTGGCAGAAAGAAATATAAGTTGATTCAGCAGCTTCCTTAAAAAAAAAAAAAAAGAGAACATAAATTTAAGTTCTTCAACAAAAAGCAAAAAAAAGGTGACCAAAAAAAAATTTTTCCCCCCAAAAAAAAAAAAGGGTGACAAAAAAATTCACCCAACCAAAAAAAAAAGCAAAACAAAAAAAGGAGAACCAGGGAGTCGCTCTCGGTGAAGATAACCAGGAAGAACACAAAATCAAGGCGAAATTACGATGAGATGTTAGTCTCATCGGGATCAACACTCTAAGGTAATTGGCCAGTAATTTGCAAAAAAAAGGAACTGCACAGAGGCATAAACAGTGCTCTTCGTTCTCCCTGTTCTTTCTCTCTCTCCTCCATCTGCCATGGCTGCCAAGCCAGGAAAAAAAAGGGGGGTTTCATGGAGATTGGACAATAGAAGCATTGCAAGGCTGAAGAGTTAGTGAGTTCTACATCCCAAGCTTCAAAAAAAAAAAAAAAATCTACCAAAAAAAATTCCAGAGCCTCCAGAACAAGAATCAGAAGAGAAAATGAACGAAGAACAACTGGTGGAGAAGGATAACGCATCGTGCAAGGTAGCGAACATTGGCTTGGACTCGGGGTTGGATGCTTTGGTTCACTACACATCATGTAAAGATGCACAAGACATAGCAGAGAAACAGACTTTCGGTTTTGAAGTTGGGAGATTCACTAGCTTGACTTCGAGGACAGGCCAAAAGGTGTTCTGAAGGCAGATTTGAGAGGAAAAAAGGAAGGGCGAAGACAAGACGATGAATTGACAGCAATGCAAAAGGCGAATTTATAGTAGTTGTCAGAAAAATTATTGATAGAATTTTATTCAAATTTGTGGATAAAATTCTATCCTTTTGGATTGTTGATAGATTTTTATCATTCAAATTACTAATAAAATTTATCATAAATTATTGATAAAATTCTATCCCTGACATTATTGATAGATTTTATCACAAGTTGTTGATAAAATTTTATCACAAATTTACAAGCATAATTATCTTCAAAAAAAAATCAGTATGGATTATCTACCAAGTCGGCAAGTCATTTGTCTAAACAAAGGGGGAGGCGGCCCACTAAAAAAAAAAAGCTCCAACTTTCAGCATCTTTCAAGTTTTCGAGATTCAGCCGCTTCAAACACTCAAAATTCGTGTACGCGGCCGACTCTCGAGGGGGCATTTGTAGAAGGCAAAAATTCTATGACGAATCAGATGATGCCACATGTAAAAAATGGACCAACCATAAAGTGCCACGTGTCACGTTGACTTTGGTGGACCCGCTTGGTTAAAATTAAGTGCAGCCAATCAAAAGCCGCCACGTGTCATCGATGATGCAGAAATTAGTAATTATTGTCTTTATTTAAAAATAAGAAAATAATTACTGGGCCTAGGCCCAAAACCCGGCTCTAACCCTAACCGGCAGAGCCTATAAATAGGGATCCTCCCCCCTCATTTTAAAGGGAGCTCAACATTCAACATCCTACAGGCTCCAGAGCTTAGACTGCAGACAACATCCAGCTATCAAGCAACAAGGATCAAAGTCAGCTAGCTCAACATCTTCTGCAACCTCAAATTGAAGTCTACTTCAGAGTTCTTCATCCAGTTTATCGATCGAGATCAAGCAACCTCGCCCTCGTATCGATTAATCTATCCAACAACATTCAACATTCAGCATTGGCAGAATTCAGAGCTCAGACAGCAAGGAGCATCCAGCTACCAAGCGAGAAGGATCAAGACTTGCAGAGCTTCAGAAACCACAATCAGCCACTTGCAGATCAAAATCAAGAACAACCTTCAGAGTTCTTCAGCTGATTTGCATCAACCGACATCAAGCATTAAGCCCTCGGAATACTCAAGTCATTAGGAGATCGAATCAGAGGATCATTTTTATTATATTAAATTCAGAGATTGTACCCATATACAAAATCAATACAAAAATTCAATTTGTTGCAGAATTTCTTGCTAATTTATTTTAGACGCGAAATTTGCGTTTACAGGAGGTTTTCACGAGTAGTGAGAATTGTAGATGGGCATGCATGCTTGCTCATCGGAGTGGTGATAGAAGCATATCAATCCATTGACGATGTTTGTGACTTCGGTGGCAGTGAAGGGAACACATGGGTCATGAACGGTGACCCTGTGCTCGGGAATCTTGTTCTTCCAATTGATAACGTAGAAACGACGGTCCCAACGGGAGGGCTTGGAAGAGCCTGAGGGAGGGAGTACAAGGAAGACACCACCACGAGATCCGTACATGTCCACAAAGGAGGGATGAGTGATGAGGGAGAACCAGTGTTTAGAGACGCACTTGAATCGCATAAGAGATTTGGCTGGAAGCCTTGAAAGTACTTCCATCACAATGTCAATGGGAATTATATCGTTATCAGCCATTCTGTTTCCTTCTGCCCTCTCCTTGCTTAGCTTGATTGGTTGCGTGTCTCCTCTGAGATTTCAACAGAACTCGCCAGGGTTAATACTTGACAAATGCTCAAGGGTATTCACAGTTCACTGCGCCCCCCCCCCCCCCAAAAAAAAAAAAAAAAGCACCCTCTCTTTATATTTTTTTTAATCGATTCCCTATTTCTTTTAGCTAGGTTCCATTTGGACTTTGAAAAACTTAATAGAAAGAAAAAAAATTTGGAAAAGTGATTTTTTTCTTATATTTGGTTTAGAGAAAATTACAAAGCAAAAAAACATGGAGGAAAATTAGGCGGAAAAATTGTTAGAAACAAATGATAAAATTTTCCTTATAAAATTGTGAGGAAAGTTTGGAAAAAATTCCCAACCTCATCCAATCTTGCATTGTTTAGATGATATCAACTAATTCAAGTAATTCATCAACATTCAAATTTTTCATCTAAATTCTTATATTTTTTTCCTCAATCGAAATAAGAGGAAAAAACCCACTTTCTCCATACTTTTTTCATTCGTATTTTTTTCCTTCAATTTTTCTTTCTACCAAATTTTCTAAGGGTCAAACGGAGTTTTAGAGCTAATCATATGGCAACTAATTAATATTCTTTTTTTAAAAGAGAAACTATTGCATCAGTTGCTTTTGTTATATATTTTCAGTAGAAGTGATTAAAAAAACCTATATCAATGCTCAATTTGTTTGACATCCCTTCTATTTTTAGCCAATACTATAATTCTTTGAAATTATTCATCATTAATCTTTCACATGTGCATTTAAGGCTTGTTTGGTTTCGTGTAATCAAAGTGGTAATGTAATCAAAATGGTAATGATAATTCTATTATCATATTTTGCTATTATTAAGGAATATAATCAAGATTGCATTGTAATCATATTTACCTCAATTTATGCCAATATAATTACTTGATTTTTTCTAAACTATTATGATTGCATACCTTTGAATCAAAGTCTACTCAAACATAGTATTGTACGTTCTAGACATCATCATCTCACTCTTTCTCTCTCACACACATCATTATCATCTTCTTTTCTACTTGCTAAATTTGAACAATATTACATTCATGTAGTTTAGAGGAAATAGAGAGAAGTAAATTTCTTGTCAAGCATCATAATCATGGTGATAAGATATTTAATGGTAATTATCAACAAAGTTGCAAATAATAAAAGTAGGCAAAACAAAAGTAATTGAATTGTGAGTACGTCACACCATGTATAAAATGAAGTATTGTTTATAAATGAATTTATTCCATTACAATTGCAAAAATGTTATAACCAAACATTGTAATATGATACATTGACAATTACATTACATGGTTGATTCCATTGCGTAATGATTACATTACTTACAACCAAACGCCACATCATAGTTTTGTAGGGTAAAATTTTACCATGATGAAGCGACACGACTTCCCCTTTTTTTCTTTTCTTTTTATTTTCCAAAACCCCCTTGTTTTCACTTCTCCAGAGATCCAAAAAAATTATGTCTTTCTTATAAAAAATAAAAATAAAAATTACCTCTGTAGGCTCACCTAATAATGATATAACAACTAAGGTTTTCAGGTATTGTCGTGTGTGAACAATTATGATCAAATATGTTAGAATCTAGTTCAAGAACGCCACATAGTCCATCAAAAAACAAAAGAAAATTAACATGAGACGTCAAGATGCATGGATAACCATAATTTGTTTCCCAATCGAAGAAACAAATTCGAACAGGTTAGTTGAAGGCAGCAGAACTGCGGTTCCACTATGCGAACCATTCCTAGCCTCCATCTTAAATCTTTATGAAAAGCTGGCATCTTGAAAAATTGTGAAACTGATATGATGGACATATAATTGTTTGAATTTCTTAAACAATTATATTGTACAAGATACTAATTAATTATACAAGTTGAGCATCGGTGTAAGAATTCAGCTATTAATTATAGATTGTGATGATCTAACTACTAGGGATGTTTGGTAAGCACTTTTTTTGGAGAGATTTTTCTTTAAAAAGAGATTTTGGATCAAAACAAGATGTTTAACCTAGTCAAAAAACTAATTTAGGCATTTGGTAGAATAGTTTTTTGGAAAAACTTTTTGGGCCCAAAAAAAGCTTTTGGAATAGCTTTTTAGAAAATTAGTCTTCTAGTTTCACAAAATAATTTTTCTCCAATAGCTAATTTACACAGTTAGCAGTTAATACAAATAGTTAACAGGTAACAGTTGTCTATCAAATAAGGTACACATGGTGCTAAAAAGTAAATATTGCTCGAGGATTATTAATTCCATACTCAGCAGATTCTTTAACTCCTGGACTGAGGGCTTCCGTATTTGTTGAAAACATCGTGCCTCTGACGAGCGAAGACTGAGGAAGAAAAACTCGTGCTAGGACTACAATGATGCACTCGAATTCTTGTTCAAGTTTTAAATTTTCTGGCAATTCTTATTCAAGTGTAATTAAACTCTGTGTAGATTGACTAGTTATGTTCACTTTTTCCGTAATATTTTTTTAATAAAATCAAAATTTCGCATCCATTTTATGGACCTTACTGCATCTTCTTGCCTCATGTTTCTCTGCCTTGTGGCAATTAAAACTCAGCTTATTAAAAAGTTTAAGATACAGAATTTATATTTCTTCGAGGAATGACAAGGGAGTTTCTTATCAGCTATTTCTGTATATCGTTTAATGAAGACCAGGTAGTTTTTGAAGTTTTTTTTTTTTTTTTTTTCTGGGGGGATAGAAGAGCTTGTTCTTTAAAAATAAATTAAAAAAAAAAACGTATACATATCAGCAAAAATTCCGAAATGACGTATACATATATTTGTAGGCTAACACATGAGTTTGCATAAGTATGGACATATCTGTTGATAGAAATTTCAAAAAAGGCAAAGCAACAAATTACTCGTCAATAGCACATATATATATATATATATATATATATATATATATATATATATATATATATGCATCTTATAGATCTTATTTGAAGCGTTCATTATTGCTATACATATGCAGCATGGCCGATCATGATAATATCCCCCGACGACATTCTCCTAGAACTGCTTTCAAGGCTTTCAGCCAAGTCGCATGCGATTCAAGTGCTTTTCTACATACTGGTACTCTCTCATCAGTTACCCCTCCTTGGTGGACTTGCATCAATCCTGTCATTATGTCTTCCTTATGTAGTTCCTCCTTGTGACTCTCACCAACCCCACAGTTGGGACCGTCATTTCTACGTCACTCAGCAATTTGAAGAAGAATCCCAAAGATGCGGTCACCATCCACAAGCTGTCTTCCCCCTTCACCACCAACACACAGTACAAACATCATCAATGGCTTGATACGCTTCTATCATGCACATAGTAAGGATGCATGCGTATCTGTCTACAAGACTACAACCTCACCACTTATGAAATCCTCCCTCTCCCTTCTATCATGAACACAGTAAGGATGCATGCATAATTGCATATACATCTATAATGTGCGAAGGGAGGGAGGGAGGGGGGAGGTAACAGTGGAAGAAGATGAAGATGAAGATGACATTGTGAAGTGAAACACTCGTATAAAGATGTAAAGAGTTTGTTATCATGCCATAAACTTACCCTGATTTGAACTGGTTGCAAATTAGGGGAGCTTCTCATTAAGCACAGTAGAGTTTGAAACTTTCATGAGTCCAAACTCTGAAGTCCTCTTCAACCACCAAAACCATCTTTAGATATCACTGTTCAGTCTGTTTAGAGCTTCCTTGGAAGAGAATTAGCATCTTCGAGCTATGCACCTTGCCGCCAACCATTTTTAAAAACCTTGCTTGTTCAGGAGAGGAAATAAAAATATTAGTCCCTAAAGGAATGGGGAGGGGCGGTGTAAAGGAATGCAACTTGTTAAAGAAAGGGAAATAAACCATAGCTAATTCACTCACCCAGCAACTGTAGCCTCCCAATTCAAGGTTCTTGAACTCAACGAAGTTCCTGAAAAGGTACTCAAAATCTTCATTTATATCTGCCAAATGAACATACAGAGGTATTCTCCAAGGAGAGAGATCTGAACAACCAGCAACAGACAATTGCCGCAGTCTAAGGGCATGGGTGCAGATATTGGGGTCTAAATCTGCTCAATCCAATTGATTCTTCCAAGTTCTGGGACCACTGGCTATGAAACTGGATAATTTGTCCAGATTACAACGCCTGATCAAATTCAAACAGAAGCCATTGGGGGTTTCAGAAGCCACTAAAACACAAAATTTTGGAGCTCCAATGCCAGCTCAGTACAAATAAAGGGGAAAGAAGGCAAAGCGTGCAGAACAAGACAAGCCTTCGTCACAATGGATTTATGAATTCAACTCTGTAAGTCCAAGCAGATAAATAGTTTGACCTCTGCATTGTTTATGCGGCCCAAATCCGAGATATAAAGAACAACTCTAAGTGGTGCACATGCTGTGTAAGAGTAGTTCTCACCAGGATCATGGGCTTAGATTCGAGGGGGTTCACTGATGTCATCTGTACATGCTATAAAGAATACATACACCAGGGGCTAGTTTGAAAAGCTTCACCCATGTATACTTCCATTTTCCTGGCACTACATTTGATTTTACGGCATCATATATAAGCATTTCAGAATTATCTCAAGTATATTATCTGGCAGGTCACTTATATAACCTATTCAGGTGGCAATCCGATGTCTATCCAGCAGGTCAAACAAGTAAATGGTATCACTAGCTACATGCTAGAAACAAGATGCAATCGTTAATGCTGTCAACATTTTTGTAGTAAAAGCTATTAAATTAACAAATTTCAGTAGCCAAAGGAAAAATATCCTTGATAAGCATACAATAGAAGGTGGCAGAGAAGCAAAAGATCTCCAAGATATTGCTAGTGCTTTAACCAAACAAATTTTGAACTGAAATTATTTTCTGGAACCAATAACGGGAATTAAAAAACTTACCAGTGCTTACAAGTGCGTACAGCAACAATTCCAAGGACCCCTTCATGGGCATCTTCAATCAGCTCATATAACAAAGAGCACCAAGAACCTGGTGTAACAGAATCCCATGATATACCTTCATATGATGAAAAACTCCAGGCTCCACAACCTTTTCAAATTATACTACTCACCAGAAAATTCTGGTCAATGATAGCAAGGATCTGTTAATGTCACTGCACAAGAATTCACCAATAATCCCCACAGGAGCAGGAACCATCCAGGAACTGATGAAATCGATTTATATCTCTAATAACAATTTCTCGCTGTATAACCTTTGATATAAGCTTAGTTGCAGCATGGCAATCAGCACATATCCGAAGATTTTTAATTATACGGATGGGACTATCCAATGGTGTCCTAACTACCGCAAAAGCCAAAGCTAGTCTTTCACTATGGGACCACAAGAGACGTTCTTTTTCATCGTCTTCAACATCAAGCAGAACAGCGTTGCAATTAGGGACATACCCTTCACTCTGAATTTTCTTCTTCAACCATTCAAGCATTCCATTTATTAGCCTCATATCAGGATGCGATGTATCCCCGACAGTGAAGTAATGTACATTACCCTGAGTCTCAACCCAACTTAACCCCGGTTCTTTCTTCACACCTTTCTTCTTCATGCTTTTCCTAACATGAGCTACACTCCCCCATCTCTTTGCCGAAGCATAAATATTCGACAGTAACACGTAGGCTGCCTCATCCTGGGGTTCCATTTCAAGCACATGTTCCGCGGCAATTTTTCCAAGATCAAGATCATTGTGTATAACACAAGCTCCAAGCATAGCACGCCACACCATGATACTAGGCTCTAATGGCATTTCTGCGATCAATTTCATGGCCTTCGCAAGTTTACCTGCTCGCCCTAATAACCATACCATGCACGTGTAATGCTCTATGCATGGCTCAATACCATAGTCTCTAATCATTGAATTAAAGTAAGCTTGTCCTTCATCTAACAGTCCCATGTTGCTGCAAGCTGACAAAACACCAACAAAAGTTAACTTGTTTGGTTTTAAGTCTGTTTTCTGCATCCTCTCAAAGATCCCTAATGCTTCCCTCCCAAGGCCATGCATGGCATATGCTGAAATCATGGCGTTCCATGAAACTTCATCCCGTTTTTCCATCTTATCAAACACTGAACAAGCAGGCTTAATGTTTCCACACTTGGCATACATATCTAACAAAGAATTACTTACTACACTATCCCGATCAAATTTAGTTTTAATAGCAAAAGAGTGAATCTGCATTCCAGGATCCACTGCTGCTAGGCTAGCACACGCACGAAGAACACTTGAATAGGTGACCTCCGTTGGTACTAGATTGTGTTCAAGCATATCCTTAAACATCATTAATGCTTTCTCCCCATCCCCTAATTGGCAGTAGCCAACAATCATAGTATTCCACGTCACATCATTTTTGTTTTTTGATTGCTCAAACAATGAGATTGAGTCCTCCATCCTTTCACATTTTGCATAAACATCAATTAGGGCGTTTGAGACAAACACATTAGAATCAAGTCCAAGTTTCATGACAAGGCAATGTATTTGCTTCCCCATATTCAAGCCAGCCATACTAGCACATGCCTGCAACATACTAGCTAATGTAAACTCATTAGGCATGACAAAAGCTTGCCTCATTCGACGAAACATGTCCACAGCCACGCCACTCTGGTCAGTCTGAGCAGAGCGTGAAATGACAAAACTCCAAGCAATCACATCTTCTTTTGGCATATCCTCAAATATTTGCTGAGCATCACCAAGGTCTCCATGTCTAGTATACAAGTCAAGAAGGGCGATAGATACATAATTATCCTTCTCATAACCAGCCTTCAGAATGCATCCGTGAATACCCTGGGCCATATGAACCGCCCCCAACCCAACACAAGCCTTCAACCCACTAGCAAAAGTATAATTGTTGGGCATGAAACCAATCATCCTCATCTTTGAATAAAGCTCCAGCGCCTCTCTGAAGCAATCATTCTCGGTGTAGCCAGCCACCATTCCACTCCAGGAAACCATGTCTTTAAGTAAAATCCCGTCAAAGACCTCCCTTGCAATATCCACAAGCTCACTCATAGAGAAGGAATCAATAAGAGCAGTGCCCACGAATGCATTACGTTCATGCCCAAGCTTATAAATGCAGGCAAGGATATCACAAGCCAATTCAGGCCGTTCCATAGTTACAAACAACTTCAGAACCGTGGTAAATACAAATGGATTAAGTTCATGGCCCTCCTTGTGAAGCCTAGAAAACAACTCCAACGCCTCACTGAAATGTCCAGCTTGACCAAATCCCTGAATCAGGGTGACAAAAGAAATCGTATTCTTCTCAGCCATTTCATCGAACAGTTGGCGTGCATCACAAAAAAGCTCAGACTTAACATAAAAGTTAAGGAGAACATTACGAGCAAATAGATCCAGACAATTACCTCTCTTAAGAATTTGACAATGAAAGGCTCTACCTTTCGTGGACTGGCGATGCAATGTACATTCCTGAAGAGCACTTCCAAATGCATGTGAATTGAACTCTGCAACAGATGAACCAGTAAAAACTATGCCATCTTCTGCAAAATGTCGAGCTTGGGACGAAAATGCATCGATTTTCGAACCATCCCAAGGACGATTTTGGGGATGCAATTGCAAAGCGTTGATACATGGCGGCAGTTTCCGGCGCAACAGCCTAATCATGTGCCACCCTCTTGAACCCAGGAAAAAAAGCTCGAGTATTTAAAGGAAGATAGTGAATCCCAGTCCCCTAGTGAATCCCAGTCCCCAAACCCAAGAGTAGAGTAAGAATGAGAGGAATATGGAGATATTGAGAAAGTGTGGCCGGCGACGACGAAGCACACCTGTGAAGAAAGCTGAATCGCAGAGTTATTAACTTATTATCACTAGTTGTGCAATCCTTTTTGTTTAATGGGTTGCAAATCGGACCTTTCAGACCCGAATTCTTTTATTGTTGATCGCGGTTGAGAAGGCCCAGAATTGCGGACTGAAGGAACCTCAAAATGTTGAGGATTCCAAAATCATCTGAATCCATATGACCTAATTGCCCTTTCTTTTCTTTTCTTTTTTGAAGTACCTAATTGCCTCAATTCAAACCATACATCAAATATTTGTTTTGATATGATATGAATCAACCCTACTTAGATTTGGCCTAAGCCCTAAGCCTCCTCTATGTTTGTGTCTTTCTTTTGCTCGAAGGAATCACTGAGGGAGAAATGAATTAAATTTAAGACTTACTGTACCCAATATCTTAATCGTAACTATTAGACTAAAACCTAATTGATACTTAAACAACCTGTTTAATACCTTTAATTTCAACGAATTTGGGAGAATGAACCCCTTAAGGGAAGAAAAATAAGTGATCGATTAAAGTTTCTTGTCCAATAAATAGAAGAATGGATAGCTCTACGCTTGGAAGTACGATATCATAAGTCCTGGGTTTAATTTAAAATTAGCTCTACCCGACTTAAATACTATAAATTTTCAACTTTAATTCACCTCACCAATTGGAAGTTGTCATTGGATGATTAGAGGACCTTTCCTTTACTACCCCCCCCCCCCCCCCAAATTGTCTTTTCTTGGCTAGATTGGGTATGTCATAAGATTAAAATCACCGAATTATCAATCATTATGATTATACAAGTTAGTTATTAATTGGTAAGTTCAAACACTAAGTCTTGTGTAAGATTATATCGTCTCACATAATACATATCATGAGATGGATATATTTATAGTGACTTTTAATAATAATTAGGTGATTAATAGTTTATTTGACTGTAATATAGATCATTGTTAGATGAACTATTAATCACTCCAAAATATGTGATTATTGACCGTGACATTTTAAAAAAATCATTCATAAAGGAGTCTATCTCACAATAACTTTTATATGAGACAGACTTTATAGATAGATTACTTTACAGGTTTCAGCAAATTTCCATGCATTTCTAGGTAGCTATTATTAGCTGATATGGCATCAGATTGTATTCTTGCGTATAAATTCAGCTATTCTTAAAGGCTAAAGCATACCACTAGTCCGACAAGATCTTCAATAGGTTCATAGCCATTATCCCAGGGCTCGCACTCATTTGGACTTTTAAGAAGCCACCCATTATCAACCAATACTACTTCTGCTAGTAGTGCTTATGTCTCAAAACATAAAGAAGCCTCAAATACCTTAAAGAAAGACTGAATGCTTTGGTATTTAAGTGAAATTGGCTTGGACTTGTGATGAGGCACACACGTACCTCATGGACTTATGCCGTTGACATACTGGATGTTCTGTCCATTCAAATAAAGGTTGGATCTACAGTGCCATCCTCACATTGCCTGAAGAATCCCACCATGTTAAACCGAAAACCCAAGTGCAGACATCACCTAGCAATGTATCTCGCTGATCTGAAAATGCGGCGAAAATCTTACAGAAACTTACTCACATTCATATAAGGATACACCTAGCCACCCAAGGTGGTCATCGTAAAGCATATGGACACCTGCCTTGCATCTTAGTACAGCAAAATGAAGCTCCAGGGCCCAAATTACAATACCCGATGACTTACAAAATGGGGATCTCACAACGATCCCAACCGCAAAGCTCATCTACAATAACTAACCTAGTTGAAGGTTTCAAACAGCCCCCCCCCCCAAAAAAAGAAACCTCCAGTAGAAACGGCGCAGTACAAGCACAAACAAAACAACTCCTGGAGCATAAGCTTTCGTGAATTCCTCCAACCTATGGCCATCAAGGCAAACAAGCAAATAAGTCAAGGTAACCCTGCTACTCTAAGCAAAAACCCACATCAAATGCTTCAATCAACATATATATTACAAGTACTAGACCGTAAACATACATATATGAAGCATGTAAGAGAACACGACATTTGTTTTGACACAATTCCAAAATGCTTCATGGTAAACATAAAGGAAACGAAAAACTTCTTCACCAGAGAGCGGAGCTCATATGGAAATTAGAAGTCGCAAGACCTTCTGGGTCATTACCCATCCAATCTAGGAACTTGTGTTCAATCAATCTTTTTTTGGATGAATACAGAATACTTGCGCTAGTAGGAAGCAAAGTCGATAACTTGGAGCACAGGTCCAACAGCCGTACATATATAGAAGTCTTACCAATAAGCCTTCCCCAAAAAAGGAAAAAATTGCAAAATTAACCAGAACAGGGTACAATTACCCCCTACAATGGGTTGGTTTCAAACTTTCAATAATAAGTCCTTGGTGAAGGACAAAACTATGAATTGCAATTGGCAACCTTCTACAATAGATGAATAGCCCATAATGATCCCTACAAAATAAGGACAAGGATACACATGAACTGTTGTCAATGTTGTCGCTATTAACATTGCTTTTGTCAATCATTGGAGACGTGGAAAGAGCAAGATAAGCTCATTTATCTGGAGACACAAACATGAAAGACACAAGGTTTCCTAGCCATTTTGGAAGCATGAAATGAGTGCAAGTAAGATTCGGAAAAAGGAGAGTGCCTTCAAGCGGCCTCTCGTTTCACCAGAATACTGTCATAAGTCAGTCTGACCACCTGTCTTAGAATACATATACATAGTATTCCTCATCTTACAAGCAGATAAAGGAGGAGATCCTGCACGTACGATCATGACACTAGGTAGAAAGACCTTAACAAGAATAGAAGACAGAGCCCAAACAAAGAAAGTACTAATCACATGGCCTGTTAAAAGCACGAAGGAGGATCAATATATTTCAATTGTGCTTCTAGTGATGCCCTACAAAACTTCATCAACTTCATCAAAACCCTTGACTTCTGATGATCACTAAATCTTTTCTTAGCAGAGATGTAGAACTTCTTCAACTTAGGCACAGAGGCAAGTAGATTCTGAATCAGTTTGAGCTCAGAATGCAAACCCATTATATTACAGAAACACACTGTCTGGAGATTACCCATCTTGCAACTGGAATTCCACACAGTGTCAAAGTTGTGCCCCACAGTGTTTGTGCCAAGTGGAGTAGCAGCCTACACATATATAAATAGATAAATAAAAAGCACCCAAAGAATCGTGTAGAGAACAAGTGCTTACATCAACTAGAACATCTGATGGTCTCCTCCTAACATACACAAACCAAAGAAAGAATGACAGGGCAGAACATCAAGGCTTGCATCTAGAAGACTGGAACACACAAAACCAGCTCAAAAGCTAGCTGTTGAGTCCAGAAGTTTTTATCGCTAAGATTCTAGTTTCCATAGGTGAATCCTCATTTTTCACTATTTTGTTGCTGATAGTATTATAAAATTGCAGTGCTAGGGCAGTGGAGATTTTAAGTGAAAAATGGTGCTTTTCTGGTCCAGCTTGAAAATGTGAAGGATGACGAGATGCAAATGACGAGAGGAACTGCAGACTCAACTTGGATTCCAGGAGTTGTGAAACAAATATCAATGTACCAACAGGGAAATTATTTTTAGACACATGCTCCATTTGCTTCTTGAGGTCAATGAAAATTACAAGCTAAGAAAAAAAAAGGAAAGCATATTATATGGAAAACAAAAATTGAATTTGCAATTTTACACAGCTAAAATGTCATTTCATTTAGAACTATCATTTTGATCAATGGATCTGACAAGAATTTCTTGCATGAAGAAGGATCTCACCTGTATACTAAGTTCCTGTATGTAAGGACAACTCTGGATAAACTTAAGTGCGAAAGAAAACTGGAGTTGCTCACTGAAATCTACTCCATGCAAGGAAAGTATCTTTATGTTGCTAAAGGTCAGTCGAAAGGGCTTGTCAAGACCACTTGCAGCCAAAAACTGAATGCACCACATGACGCTTCAGATACATGAAGCATAAATACATAAACAGGATACTGAAACTTAGAATGTACCACCCACCTTATAGATGTCACCCCTGAAGCGAAGGATCTCAATTTTGCACAAAGTAGTCAGACCGTCAATCACATTGCATTTCATATCTTGCTGAGATCCTGCTGTTGAGTTGAGTGTGCCCGTATCAATATAAATATATGCAAGATTTTGTGAATCTCAAACAAATATATATTCAAATACTCCTTCCACTTTTAGCAATTTGAGCTTCTGACCACCAATGAAGTTAACACCATCACAGCGAGATAAATGCAAGGACACAAGCAGTGGACAATTGGCGATCAGTATCCCAAGTGAATCTTGCAAGAACGTCACTGATGCAGCCTTAAATAGATGGGAGGAAGAAAATGCAGCTAAAAAGCTCCAACCGAACCAACTCAACGCAGCAAAATAGATACAATGGAACCTTGAGTTTTGGTTGACTGAAGGAGCCATGAATAGACAATTCCTCCACACTGTTTCTTGAAAAATAACTGATCCAGGGATTAATATCAAGTGAATACCCAAACCATTCTGGAATATGTAGTAAAAATTTCCGTACGGTGCCGTGGTGATGCAAAAGGATTTTGCCAATAAGCATTTCAATGCTGGACATGTCTTGTGGCCTCCATCGATATGCATCACCGAAGAACTTATGGTCAAAAATAAGTTCAGACATAGAGACCCAATGCATTCTCCATTGCTTTGATAGGGCACTAGTCCTAACAGCCTCACATAATGGCAGCCTTTCCAGAATATTGCTTATTACATTGCTTGGCAGATCACTGATCCTATCCCTGTCAGGTCTATCAGAAGTTTTCATCTTCGCCTTGGCATAGGGCATATTGACTCTGAAAGTTCACAGATAAGAATGCCTATTAGAGTATGAAGCCTTCATTTGAGGACACCAAAATGTAATCAGCACAACACTTCTTTGTTCTCTCATATATTCTCCTCTAAACCACTATGTATTTCAATTTCAAAACCTAGCCAATAACTCCATCATTTGGTTTAATTTCATATAAGCAAAAATTCATCTCCAAACATTGAATGGTAGCACCATAAAAAGAGTAACATTCACCATTAAAGTGGAGCAGAACAGTGGACAGTCACCCCAACAAAGCTCTTATCAAGGAGATTGTCCAATCTCACACCCCTCCCTCTCCCCCCCCCCCCCCCCCCCCCCCCCAAAAAAAAAGCAACCAAAATGGGAGAAAAACCCCGAAAATGAAGACCCATCAAAAAAAATGTGGAAGTTCTTATAAGGGAATACAGCCATAACAACAGTGTTGGGTCAACACAAACTAACATGTTTGAATTGAGGGTAGAGAGGTGACGGATGGAGAAGTGAAGTTGCTTTACTCAAGTTAAACTTGTTTGGTAATATAATTAAGGAGGATGATATTAAATATTTCACCTTCTTTCACCCCTGTTACCTTAGCTTGTTAAAGGGTATGAGAAAATTTCTGAAGTCTCTCCTATTCTCCTACTAACATATCCAGAAATGGTTAAAATGTACAAAATCGCATTTCTTTCGCTTCCCCACCTTTCCGATCCCTTCCCCAGTATATGCTAAATACTAAAATCAGCTGATCCTGATCATACATATTTTAGACAATAAAAACTCCTATATATAAAACACAGCAGCTAGAATTATCATATAGAAATTTCAAAACCCCAAAGCTATGTGCAGAAAAGTTACGATTTTTAGTTTCAAAGAAACTCACCAGCCGTAAATGGGGATGGATGATTGCTTTGCCTCCACCACAAACCCAGATGTCCTGTTTACAAACCGACTTGGAGGAACTGGAGAGACAGATGGACAGTACAGATGTCCTGTTTTCAAGCTGACTCTAAAATCCAGACACGAGAAACACATAAGTAGGACCTTAATTAATGGGCTGGATTAGTTCACATCTGGGAGTAACGATCCCAGAATGATTTAACCTGAGCACAATTCTAAATCTTATCAACTCCATTATTAAATTTGCCTGTATAATTATAGTGAGTCTATGCTAAGAACAATAAACAATTTGTCCAAATTTTAATTATGGATACAACGTTTTTTTTCTATATCTATTATTTTAACAATTTTGTCACAATTTTAATGTTATTTAAGAACACCAGCATTGCTTGGATAACGGTGCAAAGGGGAGGCTCCCTGATAACTTTCTTTTTTAATTTTTTTGGCAAACGCATTAATAAATAATATAAAATAAAAAGCTAAAACTAATTATATATATTTAACTTTGGGTTCATCAGTAATATTTTATTTGGTGATCCATTTAATATAGAAGGGAGAGAAAAGGTTAGACTGTAGGATGATGTGGAAGGTGTAGGTCTCTATTTGTGATATAAAAATATGGATTACTATTGCAAGTGTTCTAAATTGTCCTAATTCACTATGGAATAACAAAATATCAGACAAAATATTTACCCCAACTTATTCACTAGATTTAGATATATTATCATAGATGTAATAAGAAAAAAATAGTAGCACGAATCACAAAACAACATAGAGGTTCCCAAGATAGCATGTGTTCTAATTGAGTTGAACAGGCTATCTAAAGTAGTGGTGTAAAGTATAAATTTTTTTATGTGCTGTCTATTATCTTTTATTGATTTATTGATTTATTGATTTATTATACATATTTTTTTTTTTCCAAAGTAAAGAGCGACATTGAAAACAAGATTTTCTTTTGCTGTTTAGCCTGTTTTAATTATGAGTGTAATATGTGCCTTAGTTTTTTTTAAAAAATTGTTTGTGTGCATTTGTTTATTCAAAAAATATATTTCATTGTGTATTTAAGGGTATTAGACTAACCCATTTCTACTTTCGATTAAAAACTTAAGCAACTAAAACTTTAAACCCTATATATCTTAAATTCCTCTTACACTCTGTTTTCCGGCAAACCCGACAGGCACTAATCTATCGACTGCTCCACCGCTGGCCGTGAAGCCTTGCCTTGGCCACCATCATTGAAGTCCCCCGCTAACTCCTCGTTCAAGCCAAAGGTGCGTTTTTTGTTTTTTCCCCGTTAAATTTCCTCCCTTTGACCGCATAGGGTATTTAAATTTCGGATTTTAAATTTAGTTGCTTAAAATTTTAGGGTTTAGGGTTTGCAAATCTTTCCCTGGCATTTTGGGTCGATAGGAGTGGGCTGGTTTGGCATGTTAACATCTCAATTCCACAATGTGTATCCGATAGATAGTTGTTGATAAAGTGAAGTTCCATGCCGATAATTGAATGTGATTTTGCTATGTATTTTGGACCCACAATTATGTACAGCCCAGTCCAATGATGTATATCACCACAAAAGTGGAATGGAACTTTTAGAGTAAAAATCACTACTTGGTATCATATGTGTTCTGATCTCCTGTCTTTTCAATTTCAGGGGGACTGAATATGGTTGATAATTAATTTATGGCAAAGCCATTATAGTAGACTTAAATATAGACTTAATACAGATATAAATTTCTTTAGTTCTTTAGCTCTTATGTAATGTTTGGTAAGATTTAATTAGCCTTGTAATACAAACAAGTTTTTAATTGTGCTTTCATTCCCTTATTTGGTTGTAGGAGAGTATTGCAATAAAAGAACTATATTGTAATTATAATTACCATAAACTAAGTAATCATCATGTATTGTAAAGTTGATTGCATTACATTACCATTACATTACAACCAAACATTACATTACTCTCATATCATTTTGGTTCTCTCTTCATTCTTTGCAGTGTCCCCCGCCCCCCCAATTTTTAGCAAGAGTATGCACCTCAGCTGATCATTGCCGGAAACAATGAGGGTTGTTGCAGAGCAAGTGTTGGTGGTAGGATCAGCAACCTCCCTCCAGATGTCGTGGAGCGCATTCTACTCTGCTTACCTCTCAGAGATGCACTCAGGATAAGCATATTATCAACCCAGTAGAGATATAAATGGGCTGGTCTCCCCCATGTCATACTTGATGAACACTTCTACAAGGTTGTCCTAAAATCAAGGACATTCTATAATAAACCTTCATGTCTTGCGGTATCTGAATATATAAATATGATCAATGCTATCCTACTTCGCCATCATGGCCCTATTGATAAGTTTGTCCTTCACATTCCTGAGTGGTTTTCGAGAAATCCAGACATCAGCCAGTGGATTTATTTTGTGTCTGGTAAATTTGTTCAGGAATTCACTCTGTGTAATGGAGACATGAAATATAGGAAGCTGCCTTCATGGATGTTTTCTTCTGTGGGATTCAATCATTTGACACACTTGACACTTATTGACTGGATCCTTCCTTTTCTTTCATCTGTGTATAGGGGCTTTCCATACTTTATTAGCCTTAAGTTCCATTTGCATATGGTGAACACAACTACAAGAGAGGCCAACAAGATTGGGATTTTAGTTTCTAAATGCCCGATGCTTGAAAGCCTTGATTTGAGAATCAATGAAGAGGAAAGTTGCCTAACTATCCACGCTCCAAAACTTCAAAATCTGGTTGTCAGTGGCCGCCTGTCTGGCCTCTGCTTGGAAGAAATTGAAAGGATAAAGGCGCTAACCCTTCAATCTCAACTGGACCCCAAGAGCGATCTAATGACGGAATTCTTGAGTCACTCACCCCACGTTGAGAAGCTCGTTCTTGGCCCCGATTTTTTGAGGGTGAGCAAAACTTGATTTAAATTTTCAGCATCGATTGATTTTCTAGATTGTTTTGGATATTTCCCTTCCTATTGCTCACGAGTCTTGTTTATCACATTTTGGGGACAGTGCTGTACTGGGAAAGTTGGTCTACCTCTTGAACAGCCCAACCTTTCTAGAGAATTGAGAGAACTGAAGAGCCTTATACTTGATGGAACACTTCTTCAGGGTGAATTGTTTATTTGATTTATGCTATGCTTGTTCCAAAGGGCCCCAAAGTTGCAAAAACTGGAGATCAGCATGAGTATATTTGATTGTCTATGCATTTGAATGAAAAACCTAGAGAGTTACTAACAATCTTAGTTAGAGCTAATGATAACATGCATCTAATCTTGATGATATGAAACATATAGGCATGTACGTTTGTACAAGTTCCCAGCGATATAACATTTGAGGAAGATTGCCACTTTAAATACCTTCAAAGTGCAAAAATCAATGGTGGCCTGGGTACTGATTCAAGTGCTAGAATCGTGTTGCAGCTGATAAAGATGATACTTTTATCCTCTCCGGTTCTTGAGGTAATGATCATTGAGGCCCCAATCCCTGCTGCAGAAAAGTTGAATATAGCCATGGAGCTGTTGCGGTATCGTCGAACATCAACTAATGCAGAGATCATTCTCAAGAACTGACCTCAATAGACCAAGATGTATTTGAAGAACTACTGTGGTTAGTTAATGAGATGTCTTTTGCAGCTTTTTGAGAGGAAGTTATACTTTTAGTATTAAGAAGCATGTGCCGCTAAATTACTGTGCTTTCTTGATGGTTCTTTGACATTGCCTAAATCAACTAATTTAAGGAGAAGACTCCAATAATATGTCAATTGAGGAAGTTTGTGGCCTTGACGCATTAAGAATGTAAAGATCTTAGGTTCTTTTTGCATTATTGCATGCACTTTGCAGCCATTGAGGTTATGAGTATAGGCTAAAGACTGTTGGAGCTGAAGAAGACCTGGTGTATATACACTAAAAATTGCTTACGGTTCGCCACAAAACAGACGAAGAAGGGGGGTCACATACACTGAAAATCATGAGCCACAGTTGTGAGGAGTAGCCAAGGGAGTATCAGATTTGAACAAAGCATGAATGCATAGTGGGTGCAAATGTAGAATGTGCACAAAAAATGACACGCTACAAAATTGCTATATCACAGGATTACTTTACTGATATCTGGAAATGACAAACACTAGTACTTGTCACAAATACATGAACATCTGTTTAAAGATAGCTCCAAGTAGTTAATTGCCGTCTTGATAAATCCCTCCTACCTTTCAAAATATCGAAGTAATATATATAATGAATGTCACCTGAGATGCTTTTCAACTTTGGTAAAGTGAAAGTCCAAGTAACCGAGGAGTCAAGGGAATAAGGCTGTGGTGATTAACTATATTGCATGCTCTGCAAACTCCTTCAACACTTGTTAATTTTGCCCATTGAGTTTCTGGCGGTGCCTACTAATTAATTCAGAATGGATCTACCCAATAGACTAGGCACAGCTATAAAAGTCCTTTGCATCCTACTCGTTTTAGCTTACTCCCCATTCTTTCTACTTCCCAAATTTGCTGACAAAGATTATGGCTCTAAGTGCTGGGAGCAACGAGGATGGTTGCAGCAAAAATAGTGTTGATAGGATTAGCCACCTTTTTCTGGATGTTACAGAGCGCATCCTAGAATGCTTACCTCTCAAAGATGCTGTGAGGATGAGCATCTTATTAAACTATTCGAGATATAAATGGGCTCTTCTTCCCCAGCTCATATTTGATCCAGATTTCTTTTCTAATGTCCTACAGTATACGCCTCTTTGTGAAGCTCCATATTTTGATGATTGTTGCGATGATGATTGTTATTTATGCGAATACGCATGGGAAATCTCAGAAGATATGTTTGCACGCTCAAAACATATCAACACTATGCTTCTCTGCCATGTTGGTCCTATTCATAAGTTTGTCCTTTGCATTCCTCACTGGTTTCCTAGAAATGCAGACATTGGTTGCTGGATTCAATTTATTTCTGGTAAATTTGTCCAGGAATTTCACCATTCGTCCAGAGCAGAACACCTACCTTGGGCTTCTTCAGATGAGGAAAGTGCCATCTTGTATGTTTTCTGGTGTGGGATTTGATCATTTAACACACTTGACACTCATTAAGTTCAGACTGACTTCTCTTCCACCTACATTCAGTGGCTTCCCGCGCCTTGTTAGCCTTCAGGTGCACCTGTTTTTTATGACAGATGGTGAGGCTAACAAAATAGAAATTTTAGTTTCCAAATGCTCCCTGCTTGAGAGCCTGGACTTAGACCTCCATGAAGGGAAAAGTTGCCTGAGTATCCATGCTCCAAAACTTCAAAACCTGGTTCTTGCTGGATAGCTTTCTAGTATCTGCTTGGAGGAAACCAATAAAATCAAGACTTTATCCCTTAAAATCCCATTGCACCAGCACCAGAAAAGGGACACAATCATGGAGTTTTTCACTTGCTTGCCCAACATTGAGCAGCTTGTTCTTGATTACTATTTTTAGCTGGTGAGTGAATTTAATCTAAATTTGTAGTGTTGGCTAATTTTATAGATAAATTTTAGTGTTGTCTCTCCTTTATTCAAGTTTAATTAACTAATCATTCATTTACAGACAGACTGACTCAATGAAATTGGACCTCCTGAAAAGGTTAAGCTCCTCGGTCAGTTGAGACAATTGAGAGACCTTACATTTCACGGAGTAACATTTATTAATCAAGTCACAATTTCTTTCATCTGTTGCTTCGTCAAGATGGCCCCGAAGTTGCAGAAGTTTTATACCCATGTAAGTATATGTAATTTTCTGTTCATTTATTAACTTGTAGTGCCCCATAAACTAAGTTTCTTCTCTTCTAATATTTAGACGATAGATGCGGGACAACCATCCACAAATAACATGATAGTTGATGAAGATTGCTGCCTTGACTACCTTAGAAGTGCAAAATTTCGTTGTCACCATGGTACTTTAAGCCCCACATTACAGCTTATAAAGTTGATATTGGCATCCTCTCCAATTCTTGAGGCAATGATAATTGAGGCCATTGAGGAAGACAAAGACAAGCTGAATATAGTGAAGGAGTTGTTGTAGTACTATCCTCGTGCTTCAGCTGATAACACTATCATTTTCAAGACCTGAACCAACTGTGCACCAAATGCAGATTAGACAATTGGACGTTGGATGTACTATAGCAAGCTGCCCTTTGTTGCTTCTCAAGAAAGGGATGTATTAAGAAGCATTTCCTGCTAATTACCTTCCTTTTTGGATAGCTAATTTTGTATGTTCGTTCCAAATTGCTGGGCTGTTGTATTTAACTTTATAGAGACAAAGCCTCTTAAATACAGTTTTATGTTTATTACATGACTCCTGAAATAAAAATAAGTATGCGAGAAGACCACTTTGGATGTGAACGTTAAATACAGATGGGTAAAAAGTTTATAATATGGCCTAGGTCTCTTTGTGAGGGGAACAAAGCAACACAAAATTTGCGGGTAATCCCATTCACCATAAGACCCTAGTTCTTGTATTCAACTGAGGTCAGAATATGATGATCCGCCCTCTCCGACGGCCTGCCTTGCCATTTCTTTAGCTTCTTTGCCCTGTTTCTCATCTCCAAACCCTCTTCACTTATCATTACTTTCTCTATGGCATCCCTTATATCTTCCCATTTCACACTTGCCTCCACTATTCTACTCCATTTCTTGGCTCCAATGGCGACCCCAATCCTCAAAATGTCGGTCACTAATTTTTCATTGTAAAACTGCTCACCAAACACCGGCCAAGTCACCATAGGGAGCCCACACGAAACACCTTCCATAAGTGAGTTCCACCATCAATGAACAACCCCACCCACAGCCTCATGGTCCAAGATCAGTATTTGTGGTGCCCAACCCCTTATGGCTAGTCCCTTACCCTCCACCCTCTTCTCAAACCCATCCGGCAACCACTCGTCATCTCACTTCCCCCCATCTTTGTCTCGCCTTACAACCCATATGAAGTCTTGTCCAGAAGCTTCTAGACCCATTGCAATCTCTCGAAGTTGGGAGTCAGGAAACAATGCCATGGTACCAAAACAAATATATATGACCGAGTTAGGCTTCTTTGAATCGAGCCATTTTAGGCACTGTTTCTCATCAAGTGAGGACTCCTTCCCCCCCCCCCCCCCAAAATCTTAAACTCGTTAGGTTTATTTTCGTGGTTGCATAGCCACATAGGACCTACAAGCCAAACCTTCCTCCTACCGAAGAACTTATAATGACCGGCACACTCTGGTTCCAGCTCATAAAAACTATTAACAACAATTCCATAGCTCTGCTCCTCGGTTTCAAAGGCACAAAGAAGCAACTCCCTCGGGTTAGTGGGATTACAATCTTTAACATCAGGAGACAGTTGCAATGGTGTGGATTTTATAAGATGAGGAAGGCGGGGGATAACAAACTCTTCATCATCGGTCTCAACTGATTTATGTGGTTGATATTTCCCAAGAGTTATTGCACAACAAATAGGAAAGCAGCCCAAGGTATGAAAGATTACCTTGGGTATATTGAACTTTTTTGCAGCTTGAGTTGCAAAGGGATGAAGCAAGTCAACGACTACACAGTTTGGCTTGAGTTTCTCGAAGACCAGCTTGAGATTGCCTAAATCAACTAATTTAAGGAGAAGGGAATCAATACTATTAAGGTTGCTACATAATCCACACTGCCTCACTAGCTAATACAATGTCCTTTACGTCTGATAATATTATTATCTCAATTAGGTTCCCTACTCGGAACCCTCCAATAATATGCCAATTGAGGAAGTTTGTGGCCTTGATGCATTAAGAATGTAAAGATCTTACGTTCTTTTCGCATTATTGCATTGCACTTTTCAGCAGGTGAGGCAATGACTATATATAGGCTAAAATAGACTGTTGGAGTTGAAGAAAGGCCCTAGAATACATAATAATATACGCTAAAGTTGCATACTGTTTGCCACGTAAGAGACGCATAGAGAGGGAGTCACATACACTAAAAATCATGAGGCACAGTTTTGAGGAGTAGCTTTGATCAATGCATGAATGCATGGTGGGTACAAATGTAGAATGTGAAAATTGCAGTATCACAGGATTACTTTATAGGGGAGGTCTCCTCATGAGTCAAGAGGAAACTTCACTGGACACTGATATTAGGAAACGACAAACACTCATACTTTTCACCAATATATGAACACCTGTTTAAAGATAGCTCCAAGTAGTTAATTGCCGTCTTGATAAATCCCTCCTACCTTTCAAATTATCCAAGTTAACACATATAATGAAGTCTCCTGAGCTGCTTTTCAACTTTGGTAAAGTAAAATTCCAAGTAACCCAGGAGTCAAGGGAACAAGGCTGCGGTGATTAACTATATTGCATGCATTGCAAACTCCTTCAACACTTGTCAATTGTGCCCATTGAGTCTCTTGCAGTGCCCACCAATTAATTCACGAATGGATCTACCTAGCAACAGACTAAGCACAACTATAAAAGTCCTTTGCATCCTACTCTTTTTGGCTTACTTCCCATTCTTTCTACTTCCCAAATTTGCTGAAAAAGAGTATGGCACTCACGGCTGGGAGCAACGAGGATGGCTGCAACAATGTGAGTGTTGTTATGATTAGCCATCTTCCTCCTGATGTTACAGAGCGCATCCTAGAATGCTTACCTCTCAAAGATGCTGTGAGGACGAGCATCTTCTCGACCCATTGGAGATAGAAATGGGCTCTCCTTCCCCAACTCATACTTGATCCAGATTTCTTTTCTACTGTCCTACAGTATAGGCCTCCTTGTGAAGATCCATATTTTGATGATTGTAGCGATGATGATTCTGATTGTTGCGATGATGATTGTTATTTATACGAGCACGCATGTGAAATCTCAGAAGAAATGTTTGCAGACTCAAAACTTGTCGACAATATGCTTCTCTGCGATGTTGGTCCTACTCATAAGTTTGTCCTTTGCATTCCTCACTGGTTTCCTACAAATGTAGACATTAGTTGCTGGATTCAATTTGTTTCTGGTAAATTTGTCCAGGAATTCACCATTCGCCCAGAGCAGAACACCTACTTTGGGCTTCTTCAGATGAGGAAAGTGCCATCTTGTATGTTTTCTTGTGTGGGATTTGATCGTTTAACGCACTTGACACTCATTAAGTTCAGACTTCCTTCTCTTCCACCTACGTTCAGGGGCTTCCAGTGCCTTGTTAGCCTTCAGGTGCACCTGCTTTTTATGACATATGGTGAGGCCCGTGAGGCTAACAAAATAGAAATTTCAGTTTCCAAATCCCCACTGCTTGAGAGCCTGGACTTAGAGATCCAGGAATGGTAAAGTTGCCTGAATATCCATGCTCCAAAACTTCAAAGCTTGGTTCTTGCTGGATGCCTTTCCAGCATCTGCTTGAAAGAAACCAATAAAATAAAGACTCTAACCCTTAAAGTCGCATTGCGCCAGAAGAGGGACCCAATCATGGAGTTTTTCACTTGCTTGCCCAACGTTGAGAAGCTTGTTCTTGATTATAAATTTTGGTTGGTGAGTGTATTCAATCTTATTTTTTAGTGTTGGATGATTTTATAACATAAGTTGTCCTCCTTTTATTTTCTCTCTCACAAGTTCAATTAACTACTTATTCATTTACAGACAGACTGGCTCAATGAAATTGGACCTCCTCAAAAGGTTAAGCTTCCTGGTCAGTTGAGACAATTGAGAGACCTTACATGTGACAGAGTAATACTCATTGATCAAGCAAGGATTTCTTTCATGTATTGCTTGCTCAAGATGGCCCCGAAGTTGCAGAAATTCTATATTCATGTAAGTACCTGTGATTTTCAGCTCATTTATTAAATTGAAGTGTCCGATAAACTAAGCTGCTTTAATATTTTCTACATGTAATTTTCTGTTCATATATTAAATTGTTGCGTCCCATAAACTAAGTTGCCTCTCTCTTCTAATATTTAGACAACTGCTAGACTACCATCCACAAATAATATGATGGTTGATGATGATTGCTGCCTTTGCTGCCTTAGAAGTGCAAAATTTTGATGTTGCCGTGGTAGTTCAACCACCACAGTACAATTTATAAAGTTGATACTGTTGTCCTCTCCGATTCTCGAGGTAATGATAATTGAGGCCGCTAAGGAAGACGAAGACAAGCTGAATATAGTGAAGGAGTTGTTGCAGTACTATCCTCGTGCTTCAGCTGATACCAAGATCATTTTCAAGACCTGAGCCAACTGTAAAGCACATACAAATTAGACTTGGACTTTGGTTGAACAATTGCAAGCTGCCTGCTGTTGCTTCTGACAAATGAGATGTATTAAGAAGCATTTCCTGCTAATTACCCTTCGTTCTTGCTAGCTAATTTGGTATGTTCGTTCCAAATTGCTGGGCTGTTGTATTTAACTTTCAAGAGACAAAGCCTCTTAAATACAGTTTTATGTTTATTACATGACTCCTGAAATAAAAATAAATATGCCAGAAGACCACTTTGGACGTGAAGGTTAGATGCAGATTGGTCAAGAGTTTATATTATGGCCCACGTCTCTTTGAGAGGGGAACAAAGCAACACAAAATTTGGGGTAATCTCATTCACCACAAGAGCCCAGTTCTTGTACTAAGGAACTGAGATCAGAATATGATAATCCACCCTCTCCACCCGCCTGCCTTGCCATTTCTTTTAGCTTCTTTGCCCTGCTTCTCATCTCGAGACCCTCTTCACTCATCATTACTTTCTCTATGGCATCCCTTATATCTTCCCATTTCACACTTACCTCCATTATTCTGCTCCATTTCTTGGCTCCAACTGCGACTCCAATCTTCAAAACCTCGGTCACCAATTTTTCATTGTAAAACTGCTCACCAAACACCGGCCAAGTCACCATAGGGAGCCCACACAAAACACCTTCCGTAAATAAGTTCCGCCCACAACGAGTCACAAAACCCGCCCACAACCTCATGGTCCAAGGTCAGTATTTGTGATGCCCAATCCCTCGTGACTAGTCCCTTACCCTCCACCCTCTTCTCAAACCCATCCAGCAACCACTCGTCATCCCCCTTTCCCAAATCTTTGTCTCGCCTTACAACCCATATGAACTCTTGTTCAGAAGCTTCTGGACCCATTGTAATCCCCCGAAGTTGAGAGTCTGGAAACAATGCCATGGTACCAAAACAAACATATATGACCGAGTTAGGCTTCTTTGAATCGAGCCATTTTAGGCACTGTTTCTGAAAAACCATGGACATCGTTTGAAGGCAATGAGGAATCTTATGGTTTTTATTAATTCTGCCTTGCCCTTCTGCAGTATAAACAAGTACAATATATATACAACCTCAATGGCTTTAACGTGAATGGCAAGATGCCACAAATCAAGGAGAAGAATATGGTGCATGCTATATTTACAAAGATTCTAGATCATGGCCAAAGACCTTTTCCATAACTAATATAATTTCCTTCCTTAACACTCCCCCTCAAGTTGGCGCATGTAGGTTCACCATGCCCAACTTGGTTCGCAGGAACTGAAATTGGTTCTTCCCAAGTGCCTTTGTAAAAATGTCAGCGGGTTGCATCTTGGAAGTGATATAAGAGAGAGCCAAATCACCAGCGTGAAGCCGCTCACGCACAAAGTGGCAGTCAATCTCGATATGTTTCGTACGTTCGTGGAAAACAGGATTCTTGGCAATGTGAAGGGCAGCTTGACTGTCACAGTATAACCGCATAGGCTTTGTATGAAATACACCGAGAGACGCAAGAAAGGACTTTAACCAGACCAACTCACTTGTGGTAGTAGCCATTGAGCGGTATTCTGCCTCAGCAGAAGAGCGCGAGACAGTAGTTTGCTTCTTAGTCTTCCATGAGATGGGAGATCCACCAAGTGTGACTAAATACCCAGTCAATGAATGTCGTGTTAGAGGGCAAGCCCCCCAATCTGAATCACAATAGCTAACCAAAGTGAGATCATTAGGAGCCCGAAGCAAAAGGCCACAATCAGGGGTACCTTTAATGTAGTGAAGAACGCGGCAGGCCGCATTCATGTGCTCCTCGCGGGGTGCTTGCATGAATTGTGAGAGAATATGGACTGCGTAACATAAATCGGGGCGAGTAATAGTGAGATAAATCAAGCGACCCACAAGGCGACGATATCGTCCAGCGTCATTCAAATGAGCTCCAGTGGCCAGGGCGAGCTTATGATTAGCTGCCAGTGGAAAGTCACTGGGTTTAGCACCCAAAAGGCCGCACTCATCAACTATTTCGAGAGCATATTTGCGCTGACTCAGAAACAAACCGTTAGGTCCACGAGCAACTTCAATCCCAAGAAAATATTTTAAAGGGCCAAGATCTTTGATGCTGAAACACGTATGAAGATATGCTTTAAATTCACTACATGCATGAGTGCTATTGCCAGCTAGCACGATGTCATCGACATAAATGAGCAGGGCCAGAAAGACGTCTCCTTTTTGATAAGTGAATAGGGAGTAGTCCGCATAAGAATTAACAAAACCGTACTCACGCAATTTTGTAGACAATTTCGCAAACCATTGTCGTGGTGCCTGACGAAGACCATATAATGATTTTTGAAGACGGTAGACCTTGGTAGGAGTGCTGCAGGTGAAATCAGGTGGCAAGGTCATGTACACTTCTTCCTCGAGATCTCCATGTAGAAACGCATTATTGACATCTAACTGATGCAGATCCCATCCCTTGGCAATGGCCACAGAGAGAAAACACCGAACGCTAGTCATTTTAGCCACTGGTGCGAACGTTTCATGGTAATCAAATCCTTCTACTTGATGATCACCCCGAATCACCAATCGAGCCTTAAATCGCTGAATGGAGCCATCAGAGTTGTATTTTACACGGTAAACCCATTTGCAGCTGATGGGTTTCTTACCAGGCGGCAAGTCTTGCAGGACCCATGTGCCATTATTTTCAAGGGCCCGAATTTCATCTGCCATGGCATCCCGCCAACGGGGATCTTTGGCCGCCTCATGAAAATATTTCGGCTCTGTCACTTTAGTTATGGCAGCAAGAAAATGTTGATGGGAAACAGAAAAATTAGCACAAGTGACATAATTAGCAATAGGATAGCACGTACCTGAGGACTCGGCTTGAAGTCGGGCCGAAATCGAGAGGGGGTCTGTGGAACGGGTGTTATAGCAGATGTAATCGGCTAAGTGGGCCGGAGGCTTGCGGGCCCGAGCATTGCGGGACTCATGTGGACACAGCTCGGAGCTGGGCTGTGTATTATCCTGGTGCTGCAAATTGGGCTGCCCATTCTCAATCCTCCCCCTGTCCGTATGGGCCGGTAGGGATAATGGGCCATCTGTTGGGGCAACGAGATCCAGATCCGTGCTCCCCCTGTCTTGTGACGGGCATGGTAATTCGGGGCTTGTAACTGGATTTTCGGATGATCCCGACTCCAAAGGCCGTCCCACGTCATGCTGGAAATGTTCACTGAAATCGGTAACTGCGGGCTCATCTTCAGGAAAAATCATAGATGGCCAGGCAAGAGATGTTTGGCCTTCCAGTGAACTCTTAGTGTGCTGAGTTTTTGCAAAAGGAAAATTGCCTTCATCAAAAACCACGTCCCTACTAATGAAGATTTCCCGGGTCTCCAAATCACAAACTTTCCAGCCCTTTTTGCCAAACGGGTACCCGATGAAAACACATTTGCGACTTCTTGGGGCAAATTTATCTTTAGTTCGTGGATTATTTCGGGCGAAACATAACACACCAAAAACTCGCATGTCGTCATATGATGGCTTACATTCGAAAAGAACTTCATATGGGGTTTTTCCTTTTAGTAATTTGGAAGGAGTTCGATTTATAAGGTAAGCCGCGGTGAGTACACACTCACCCCAAAAGCTAATAGGCAAGCTTGCTTGAAATCTAAGGGCCCTTGCCACGTTGAGGATATGACGATGCTTGCGTTCCACCCGCCCATTTTGTTGGGGGGTATCTACACATCTACTTTCCTGTAAAATTCCATGAGTGAAATAAAAATCTTGCATCGACCCGGAAGTGAATTCGCTTCCATTATCACTCCTAACCACCTTGACATCTCTATTAAATTGATTTTTAACCATAACAATAAATCCTTGTAATAGTTTGCTTGCCTCAGTTCTATCCTTCATCAAATAGACCCAAGTTCCTCGACTTGCATCATCAACAATACTTAGAAAATAATGTGCACCACAGGACGAGGGAGTTTTATAGGGACCCCAAATGTCACAATGAATCAAATCAAAGACACTTTTGGCAATATTCTTACTAATGGGAAATGCACGGCGCGTTTGTTTTGCACGTAGGCATACCTCACACAATTCATCTTTATCTTTATTCAAACCATAATTCGCGCCTAAGCTATGAGAAAGCATAGATAGTATGTCATTGGATGGATGTCCAAGCCTCTTATGCCACAAACACCTCGTCTTCACAGCATTGACTTGATTGGATGTTGGTTGCTCGTAGTAGTAGACTCCTTCTCGTTGCTCACCCGCTCCAATCAGAGTCCTCGAAGTGCGGTCCTGTATCACACAAAAATCATCAAAATATGTCACTGCACAATTTAACTGTTTGCATAATTTTGAAACGGACACAAGATTGCAATTTAATTTTGGCACGTGTAAAACGTTTTTCAATTTTAATCCTTGCTCTAAGGCCACGGAGCCTTGTTCGTTTGCCGTGGTATATGTTCCGTTGGGAAGTCCAATAGCCACAGGGGCGATTTGTTTGACCTTGGTTAACAAGGTTACATCACCGACCATATGACTTGAGGCGCCACTGTCGAGCATCCAACTCACGTTACCTGAAAGTTTCTCATAAGCATTACCCGGTCCATCAATCAGACTTAGGAGTCGCTGGATTTGCTCAGAAGACAATCCAGGTATGCTGACTTGGGCCGCCTCACTGCTGCTGCCTGAATTAGGCCCACCGGACGCCGGAGTGGATTTTAGGCCCAATTCTTGCTGGACCGCAGCAACAGTCTCTCGATTCTGGCCTCCTCTGCCTCGACTATTGCCACGAACACCTCGGCCTGCACCTCGCCCCCCTCGGTTGCCTCGGCCACGTCCACGAGAACCCCAATTTTGAGGATATCCTATGACTTCAAAGCAATTCATCTCTTCATGCCCATATCGACCACATATCTTACATGCTCCTTTCTCGACCATACTTCCTTGTTCTTTTGCCGCAAAGGCTACCCCGAAATCCCTTCGGTTGTCTCGGGCAGTCATCACTTTTCTGTGATTTTCTTCTTGTTGTGTGATGTTGAATATTTTGTCAAGAGGGGGCAAAGGATCGAGAGCCAATATTTGGCTCCTAATTGTGGAGTATAAATCGTCATTCAGGCCCATCAAGAATTTATGTGCTTTGTCTTCCTCGTACATCGCCATAATTTTGCTTGCCGCTCCACACTCGCATCTCTTGCAGGTACATATAGGCACCTTAACGAGATTGGATAGTTCATTCCATAAGTTCATCAATTTGGAGTAAAAGTCACCAACGTCCAAATCACCTTGCTTACAATTTGCTATATTTGCTTTTAGTTGGTGGATCTTTGGAGTGTTGGCCATGGCGTATCTCTTCCTCATATCATCCCATATGATCCTAGCCGTATCCGACTTGGCGATACTGGTACGCAATTTTGGGTCAACGACATTGAGCAACCATGAACACAACATGGAATTTGTCATATCCCAAGCATCTGCTTTTGAAAAATCCTCACCTTCTGTTGCTTTGGGTTTAGTCAGGGTGCCATCTATAAACCCCAATTTGTTTTTGGCTTTCAAGGCCGTTCTTACGGCCCTCTCCCACAGATCGTAGTTTTTCCCGTCGAATACGACTGCCGTTATCATCACACCCGGCCCATCGGATGGGTGAAGATAATACGGCGAATGAGGTTCGATTACAAACCTTTTCTTCCTTCCGTCACTCATGATGCGATGTAGATTGATTCTCACGGCATTTCGGCTCTGATACCATGAAAAACCATGGACATCGTTTGAAGGCAATGAGGAATCTTATGGTTTTTATTAATTCTGCCTTGCCCTTCTGCAGTATAAACAAGTACAATATATATACAACCTCAATGGCTTTAACGTGAATGGCAAGATGCCACAAATCAAGGAGAAGAATATGGTGCATGCTATATTTACAAAGATTCTAGATCATGGCCAAAGACCTTTTCCATAACTAATATAATTTCCTTCCTTAACAGTTTCTCATCAATTGAGGACTCCTTTCCCCCCCTCATCTTAAACTCGTTATGTTTATTTTCTTGGTTGCATAGCCACGTAGGACCTACAAGCCAAACCTTCCTCCTACCGAAGAGCTTCTTATAATGATCGGCATACTCTGGTTCTAGCTCATGAAAACTATTAACAATAATTCCACAGCTCTGCTCCTCGATTTCAAAAGCACGAAGAAGCAACTCCCTCGGGTTAATGCAATTACTATCTTTAACGTCAGTTGCAATCTTGTGGATTTTATAGTATGAGGAAGGTGGGGGATAACAAACTCTCCATCATCAGTCTCAACTGATTATACAGTTGATATTTCCTACGAGTTATTGCACAACGAATAGGAAAGCGGCCAAAGATATGAAAGACTAGCCTGGGTATATTGAACTTCTTCGCAGCTTGAGTTGCGCAGGGAAGAAGAAAGTCAGCAACCAGGCAGTTGGGCTTGAGTTTCTCTAAGACCAGCTCAAGAGATGGCTGGTAACATCTGGGTGGCTTTATAGAATTTAACTCGCATTTCAAGGGAACTGAAAGCCTCAGGATTCTCAACACCCTTGGGAAGGCCAACCTCCTCACAGGGAAAAGGGACGATCTCAATACTGATAGGAGGACCAATGCTTTTAGATCTCTCAAGGGGTTTGAGCAATGTGGTTGAATTGAAAGGGGTAGTGATGATGATGGCTTTGGCACCTTTGGCTGCAAACAGCCGTGCTAGGTCTAGGATTGGGATCATATGGCCAGGAGCCATAAATGGGAAGAAGGCAACATTGAGAGTTTGAGGTTGAAGATCCATTCAGGAAAATGCGTTAATCAAAGGGTGACCAGCAGCCGTTTAAATACTGGGAAAAATATTATTTTGCATCTAGGTGAAGATCCGAGAATAATGCATACACAGTCATTACCACAATGTTATACAGTGGCAACTTGGGCAGCATGCAGTTTGAATATTTTCCCTGGAAGCCAAGTCAACCATGTGGTAGAGGGGGCATCAAAGGACTCCAGCTTCTTTGACACTTACTAGGGATATAAAAAAGGAAGAAAAGATAGATGCAAGGGCTAATTTAAACCTGCAAAGAGTAGGCTATCAGCATATGTAGCACGCTCCTGTATACACACACATAGAGAATTGGCCTATAAGGCCTGTTCTTTTAGCTAGTTAATAAGATTGGTAAAGGAAAAGGATTAGCAAATATTGATAAAAATTGAAAAGAATTGGTAAATATTATTGAAATAACATGTAAAAATTCTGAAGGATTGAAAAGAGTCAGAAAATTTCTTCTTTTAATTAGAGGGAATAAATGACAAAAAATGATAAAGATTAATTGCAGAGAGATGGGAAGGATTGAAAAGGACTATATGTTTTTTGTAATAGCGGGCGATGCCTCAGAAGGGTTGAGAATAGTTGGCAAATGCTTATTTACCCAAGGGGGAAAAAAACCCAAACCCTAAGCAGGCAATTGCAAACAGAGGAACAATGAGAAACAAACCAGGCACCCCTTAATTTAAATTGCGCTGTTTTACATCATCATCGATAGAGTATGCATATGATAAGCAATACAACATAGGAAAGCGATAAAATACAGAACATAATCACCAATCAACCAAAAAGAAGGCATCAATCAAGTGCATCAACGTAAGGTTTGTTGGCATAAGCTTCCCTTGCTTCCAGCAAATCTGGGCAGTATCTATTTGAAAGGATTTCAACTTGCTCATTAAATGGCTTGATTCCATGCTGCCCAATGTGAAGCACCATTTGATTCCAGCGTTTTCTGCATATTTCACCAGACCTGTGCTCCAGAAGATTGTC
>JAKOGI010001940.1:5000-52500 GCA_029747015.1 Carnegiea gigantea
CTGCCATGTCTACGGATAGCACGCTTGGCACCGTGATGGAAAAAGTTGGGTGTAAGCACTGTGGAACATTTGGGCACGATGAGAGTATCTGGTATGAGTTAATTAGTTAGCCACCTGGCTGCGGTAATCGAGGCCGAGGAAGGGAGCGGTCCAGAGTAGGAAGAGGCGGCAGAACCAGCAGCAGCCCTGGTTGAGGTTCAGGGATAAAGATAGTGGTGCTTCAGTTCAACCCTTGAAGAATCCCGCATATATTACTATGCCAATGGTAAACAATCTAAAATAGCTCATGTTGGCTCAGTAAGATTAACTTTCACCTTGACCTTGCCAAATGTTCTTATGTACCTGACTTTCAGTTCAATTTATTGTTAGTACATAAGCATGTCAACAACTAGCTGGGAAAGTGGTTTTCTCTTCCGCCGACTGTACACTACAGGGTCCAATGTTGCAGGAAGTGGTCCTTGGTAAGATTTTGGATGGGCTATACTATGTGTCTAATTGCAGCACCAGTGCAGCAACAAATAATGCCAAGCTTATCATGCAGAGTGGCCTTAAGGAAGATTTTCAACAACCTGTATTTCATCAAGACAACAGCTTGTCTAAAGAAGACTCTTGGCACTTTGGATTAGGCCACTTATCTTTTGAGAGTGAAAAATCTTTGTTTGCATGTAATAGAAGGAAGCGTAGTACAATCTGCTCTATTTGTTCCATGGCAAAGCTTCATAGACAGCCTTTTCCTTTAAGCAATACCAGAGCTTCTAGAATTTTTGAGCGTGCACATGTTGATATTTGGGTGACATGCAGGTGTACTACATATAATGGATACAAGTACTTTCTTACCATTGTTGATGATTATTCTAGGGCCACCTGGGTACATCTAATGTCATACAACAGCAATGTTTTTCCTTTGTTACAAACTTTTGTTGCATATGTTGAGAATCGGTTTGCTATATGAGTTAAAGTAGTATCATCGGACAATGGCCCATAGTTTAAAGATAAGAGTAGTTATACAATTTTATGCAGCAAAAGGCATATTACACTAAAGTTCCTGTGTTGATACACCTCAACAAAATGCTATTGTAGAGAGAAAGCACGAGCAATTGCTAGAGGTAGCTAGAGCACTGATGATTCAAGCCAATTTGCTAGTGAAATTTTGGGGTGAAAGTATTTTGACTGCAGTTTACTTGATAAACAGATTTCCTACACCTTTATTGGATAACAAAACTCCATTTGAGGTCCTCCACCATCAAAATCCCATCTATACTCACCTAAGAGTGTTTAGTTGCTTTTGTTATACTCCTACTATGAAAAGGGACAGGAGTAACTTTCAGCCAAGACCCCCCTTGCATTTTTCTAGGTTATCCTCATGGCCAAAAGTCCTACAAACTCTATGACTTGGAGTCTAAGAGCGTAATCACTTCCAGAGATATGGTTTTTTTATGAAACATGTTTTCGCTGTTCAGGCCACACGCACACACACATCAGAAGTACCACTGCCCATGCCTATTTTTGATGATCAGATGGCAGATTCTGCTAAGCCTACTGTTGATCTCCAAGCACCGGAATCAAGCCAAGGAAGTACCATTTCATCACAGCATGAACAAGCCCCTACAGAATAGACTGAACAACCCAAAAGATCTGCCAGAAATCATACGCCTCCTTCACATTTTCAGGATTACATTTGCTCCAACATTAGGACAAGCTGGTGCAACATGGTCACTACACCAAGCCACTTGGTTTGCCTTTCCATAATGGAAGAATATCCAGAACCCAAGTCATATGAAGAAGCCGCCATTCATCTAGGATGGATAAAAGCTATGCAAAAGGAGATTATGGCTTTACAAACAAACAACACATGGGATATAGTTGATTTACCAAAAGGAAGAAAGCCATTAGCTGCAAATGGATTTATAAGATTAAACTCAAAGCTGATGGTTCCCTACAAAGATTAAAAGCAAGATTGGTCATTAGAGGTTTTACACAACAATATGGTGTCGATTATCAAGAGGTTTTCTCTGCTGTTGTGAAAATGGCAACCATTAGGGCTATCATGGCTCTTACTGCAGAGAAGGGCCGGAACATCTATCAACTTGATGTCAACAATGCTTTCTTGCATGGTGAATTAGATGAAGAAGTCTACATGCAAATGCCTAAAGGTATACCTAATCCACGTAACAAAGTTTGCAGACTAAGAATGTCCCTCTATGGCCTCAAACAGGCCAGTAGACAATGGTTCAGCAAACTCAAGGAAACTCTTCTTTCCTTTGGATATTCACAATCCAAGAATGACTATTCCTTATTTCTTAACAAATCTACTTCACATATAACTGTTATAGCAGTATATGTAGATGATATTTTGATAACAGGGTCAGATCATGAAGAAATCAAGCATGTCAAACATTGTTTGTATCATAAATTTCGCATCAAAGACCTGGGCAAGTTGCATTACTTCTTGGCCAGGAAGTTAATCACACATCCTAAGGAGTTTTATTATCTCAACAAAAGTTCTCAAGAGAGCTATTGAAGGATTGTGTTTATAGCTTCAAGAAGCCAACAATCACACCTCTCCCTCTTAGCTGCAAGTTGCTCCCTAATGAGGGACAATTGTTGGAGGATCCTACTGTATACAGGGAAGTTGAATTTTCTTACCCATTGGGGTCTAAGGTGCCTCAGTTTGTTCTCTTTTCCGGTGAGGAGAATAAGTCGATCAACTATTGAGCATATAGCTCTGTTCTCGGTCCAGTGCGGGGAAGCTAGGTCCAAGGACTACCTCAAGTTTTGGCTCTTTGCCAACTCTCTTACTAAATCGGCCTTCCCCTGGTAGATTTTCATCTCTCCAAACTCTATTAACAGTTGGTACGATCTGGAAAGCAAGTTCCATGAGCAATTCTATAGGACAGACCCAGACATTCAAGTTGCCAATTTGGCTTCATTGACTCAGCTCCAACGGTCGAATCGCGAGGCTTAGGAAGCATGGAGGGTTAGTGACTCGTTAACACTCCCCGTTCCATGGGCTCAATAACTCAATGCTGATGAAACTCCTTTAGCGACTCGGTTCCTATTACAGATAGGAAGCAGCTTCCCATGCAAAGCAACATCGTTCCGTTTTTTCAATAACCGTTTATACGCCTGGGGGGAAGGTATAGAGATTTCTACCTCGATTTTACGGTATCCACTTTAGGTGGTAACCATATGGACTTAAGACCTCTTGTCTTGGGTTGAGAGAGCCTTGGATTGCTCTTGGCAAGGAACTTTCTCTCTTCTTCATGGTCTTCCATGCCAGGCTCTTCAATATCTCAGTGTTCAATATCTGTTAGTTGCACCAAACCAAAGCGGTGCCATCCTCTGTGCACCAGAAAAAGAAATTCTCCCTCGGTGGTAACCTAAAAAGGGATTTGCATAGAAAACATGGCAAGGTCGATAATGCTCCAGTAGTAGAAATCCAACCCGAGGCTTCTTTGCTTTCTTTCTGCTTCTTTTTAGGCTTAAGGGCTTTATTAAAGTATGAAATCTCTTCTTCCGAAGCCTAATCATACTGTCGGAAAGAATCAAGCAACATAGTTGTAACGAGATCGTCCGTTACTTCTTTATATAGCTTTGACGGGTCTACTTTAGTAGATATTGATCCATTTGACAACAAAATCCTCATGTGAAGTTTTTTCAATCGACAAATTCCATGGCAACATCCTCCATGCTACTATTTCCCCTGTATTCATTACTCCTGATTAAGAGACAGGATGCGCGAAAATCGGTATATTGTAGTTAGATTTCTTGGGCTCTATAGGCCATTTATGCCCTTACGCGTAGAATAGAACGCTACTATCAGACAACTCTAACTCAGAAAGAGCAAGGAAGTCTAAGGAGTAGCATCGAATCTTCGAAAAGCAGTAGGCTCTAAGCCTCTATTATCCCAGGTCTGTGAACTTACTATATCTTCTTATCCATTAGCAACTGATCTGTATACGCAATCATGAAATGAAATATAAGAGGATCAGAAAGTAGTAAATTATCTCCGATACCAGCAGTTACCAGATATGTAGATATGTAGGCGCTGAAACCCTCTGATTCACTGTCTGAGATTGATCAGCCGGATATGATGGCAGAGCTAAGACCAATGGTTGGCTACCTTAGCCGGAACTCGTACTGAGTAAAGATGAGCCAGAGCTTCCAACTCATATTCTAAGTGTCTTTTTTGGCCATCCCGGTAGAATGCATTGGCCGCAAGGCAAGGTCACTAAGTCTCTTAGTAGGCCCTTTGTGAATAGGTCTAGTAAGTGGTCTTTTTAGGGCTTAAAGGAGCAGGTAACTAACTCATACTAGGCCTGCATTCCGGATTTCGGCCGGAGGAGGAAAAGAATCCCAGACTTAAGCAAATCGGGGAGTAAAGCAACCTTAACTCATAACAACCAAAAGGAGGTCCGCTCATCCAACATCTGACTGCCTTGCCTACCTCTTTCTTCAGAAAGGTAGGTGTCAAACTCAATCTGACGATCTCGCTTCGGGGGACTTCTCTAACTGCTACAATTCCTGTAGCTTAACCGAATTCTTGCTCTCAATCTTACTTACAGAGAGCGGGACAGAGTATAAACCTACAGCTCAAGTCTGACTCATCCGTTAATGTGTTGACGAGCCTATTGATCTTTCAGCTTAGGCCCTCTACTCTAAGTAAAGACCTGCTAATTCCTTGCACAAAGTTCCCAAGGGTTTAGGAAGAGCAGCCTAGGGAAGATCCCCTACGGAATAGACTGGTTCCTTTAATAAAGACCTGCACTGCAAGCATACTTCACTGAATTAATCATTAAATTCAATATGGCGCCACAGGCTTATTAGGGATGAGGATGATCATAGGCAGGAGATATAGCTCCGCGCGCCTTTGATTTATTTCTCTTCTAAGTCCCAGTTGTGAAAAATAAACAGACTTTGGCTTCTCAGCCTATTCCCCCTGGCTATTCCACTGGTAACTGACTGAGCAAATGAAGTAGGATCTTCCCTTGGAATCACTTCCTCATACCGAATCTTACCCGGGATCAGAAGAAGAGTGGTCGAAGCCCATTTCCCTTTATCTCTTCCAAGTCCCCCGGATTCTACTATTCCCAAACCCACCAGAACGAGGACTGAGGATAAGGTAGCCTCTTAGTTACTGACCGACCTGAGTGAGAAAGATAAGCCGGAGCTAGCTTCATCAATCTATCTCTTTGCAATCCCCTGCCTCTGGTAGGAAAGGTCAGAAATGCCTTAGTGTTCATGAGTTGAAAGCATCGAATCACTTACTGATGAGGCTAAGCCCCGGGCCTATTGCGCCCAAGATCAATCAATGACGCAATTTTTAGCTATTCCCGGCTAAAGCCAGCCGGGAACAAACAACAAGCGTAACTCCAAACCTCTTGAAGTAGGAAACCCAAGTCTTTTTATCTAATCCTCAACCCGGATCCGGGGACTATAGCTACTTTATAAGCTAAGAGATCCATAGTATCTTCAAACCTCTGCTCTGATCTAAGCTCAGACTGGCCTTATGGTTCAATCCCTGACTTTGCAGAGAATCCTCTGGTCCATTACCCTGCTTTGTCAGTCTGGTAGAAAAGTAAAGTCAGAAATTCAACTAGGAAAGCAACTTTTGTGTAATCTTTTAGCGTTCGTGAGACAGAGTTGAAAGGAAGTCAGTCCGAAGGCAGAGTTAGAGATTATGAGTTAGATTTGTGTGAAGCCAGTCCTGTGAATGAATTAGTCTTTATCTTCCTCCCTTCCAGCCCCGGGTCACTGAACTACTCGATACGAAATCAAAGACTTTGGCCGCTAGGTCCCTGTTCTGTTCTGTCGATTTGATGATAGGGAAATGCTACTTTTATAATGAAGTCTTGGACTCTGACTTAGCCGATGTTAAGTATCTTCAAAGTATGAGAAAGCCCTTAGGCCTAACATAAAGTATCAAGCCAGTCCGGAATTAGTATTTCTATTGAGTTTAAATCCCTTGAGATCGGGGAGGCAAGTCAGAATAGAATCTGCTGCTTCTGACTAAGTTGCTGTTGAATAGATGATTATCGCTGCTAACTAATCAGTAGGCTCTAAAAGGTCCTATTCACTTCTGAATTTTTGGAGTTCAGTCCCGAGTATGGAACACAAAGGCATAAGAGCTATAAGCTAACTAAAGTCACTAACAGGGCGACGGTTGCAGTCTTTGAGTAAGTAGCTGTTACAGAATTGGAAGAATGTCAAGTCAGTCTAAAATTTCAATGTTTTCGGAACGTATGAAGATGATAATGTTTAGGGGCCGGGCTAGAACTCAGAAGCAGGGGTGGGAGGAGACTGCTTTGCTTATACCGGATTGTAGGCTAGGGGACCGGGTTGGATTGACCCACCGTAGGTCTATTAACATGTCTTAAAGACGTCGATTAATCCTCGTCATTGACTGAAGTGACTAGTCCTAGGGTCCTATCACAGTTCCTAAAGCCAAGTAGGTATGAATATGCAAGTATTAAAATACTTCCTTTCTTAATGAATCCAAGGATAGAACTGAACTGACTAGTCTTACAGCCTATATTCACATGTTGACCTATTAAGAGATGCACCTTATTTTCTCTTTGAAAATCTCTTAAAAGCTTTCACTTTTTGTTGATCGACCTGCGGTCTTGAACAACAGATCCATGAAAAAAGTGTTAAGCACACCTTTCCCTCTGTGACTAACCCTAAGGTCCTGTCACAGTTCTGCAGGCCAGGTGAAAGGCAGTTGAATCTCTTTCTCCTCGTCTTAAGCCTCGTCTTTAGCCCATGCGCCTTGTCTTACGGCCATGTCTCATGAGAGAAAGCGTCGTGGATATGAACTATCTGCTTCAAAAAGATAGTTTGAAAAAAGTCTTTGTGAAGAGACCCCTTTCCCACTGCTCTTCCCCCCAACGAACGCTGAGGGCCTCGTCTTTATCCCCTCTTTAGGTATGAGAAGATAGACTACACCTTCACTATTATGTGTCATATGCACATTAATCACCCTCATCTGACATAAAGAGTGACGACTATACCACCTCTTGGTGGTAACACCTTTTTATAAAATGGGTATAGTAGTTCCGCTCCTTGCTCTAAAAATGAAGAAAGACTTGTCGGAAATCGCCGGTTGGGTTGGTCCAACCAAGAAAGACATGGGAGTTTGGGGCGTGGCTTTTCTATTTCTATACGATATTTCTAGTTAGATGAAAAGATCGCTCCTAAATGAAGCCTCTCTTACAGTTCAAGAGTTAAGAAAGGCTCTTACAGAATCCCAGGACTAGTCATTTTACAGCATTATTACATACCCTCAGTTACATTCAAGGTACACACAAGGTATATAACTCAAAGCCTCAAACAAGTTAAGCTTACAAGCTTTTTCAGATTCTGACTGGGCTGCTTCTCCCAATACAAGAAGGTCAGTCACTGGTTACTTAATTTTGCTTAGAACCTCTCCTATCAGCCAGAAATCAAAGAAGCAAGGTACTGTGTCAAGGAGCTCCGCTGAAGCTGTGACTAGGCCCATGGCTCAGCAGCATCCGAGATAACATGGCTAGTTAGATTACTCGAAGAACTTGGAGTTAACAAAGTCACCCGTCACTATCAACTGTGATAAGCATTGCTAGGAATCTACTACTCCATGAAAGAACAAACCACATAGAGATTGATTGCCACTTCACAAGGGACAAGGTTCTTCAAGGACTCTTGCAGCTGAGCTACATGCCTACCAAATCCCAGTTGGCAGATATCCTCACCAAGATTCTTCCTAGTGCTCAATTTTAGGATCCTCTTAACCAAGCTTGGCATGGTCAATGCAGACCATTCCAGGGAGCGCCGGGGGGGGGGAACAACCTATTGCTGCTGCTACAGCTATCGTAACGGAACTCATAACTAATTTAGTTAGTTAGTTATGGTTAGTTATAGTTTCCTAGCTGTCAAGCTGGTTGTTACAGTTCTTTACCTCATCTTCTCTCCCCTAGGAAGCATGTATATATATAGCTGGTTAGCTTGAATCATTTCCTTACACAGTTTTACAATTCATTCACAACAATACAATCTCTCAAATTCTCTCTCTCAATTTTCTATTTTAGTTCATCACCATATCAATGCACCAGCATAAGTTGAGGTTCTACATCTTTCGATTTTCTCGTTTTAGTTGAACTTCAATTGTTGACTGTTTATGTCATCTTTCATCGATTTCTGTTTTTGCATGAGCTGTGTTAATTTCAATTCCCATCATAATCTGTTAATTTGAATACTTGTCTCTTACGCCGTGAGTGTATGGTTTGAGGACCACCTCAAGTTTTGTTGTATTTTGAGTAGTTGAGTTGGGGTTGGGTGGTGTATTTGGTGGCTGGTGCATCTTAGCTGCAGAAGTAGCGACATGAACTAAGCAGCATTGTATTTTCCAGATTTTGGTGGGCGTCACTAAAAAAAAAAAAGGTTTCAGTTGGCTTGAGTTAGGAATCAATGTATGGAGACATGTATAGATTTGAAGTGGAGCATTGCACTTAAAAAAAAAAAAAAATCCTTTCGCAAGTGTAAGTAACTTATCCCTATGGACCTGTGAGCAATTCCAATGTCCAAAATAATCAAAGTCCTAGCCCACGTCAGAAGATAAATATGGTGGCGAAGGCTGGTTTTTCAGACTGTTGTGGAGTTGTTACATGTGTGTTGAAGTTTTCTAAAGATGGTAGAGCATCTTTAGATTTATCTAAATTGAATCAGGGAACGTGGTTGAAGGTGGTAGGAGGTTCTTGGCGATTAACTCAATTGAGATTTACTAAGGTTGGGAGTAAACGGTTTATTAATTTGATAAGTGTAGCAGACAGACATTTGTGCTTAATTAATGTAGAAGAGTGGCTACATTCTTCCCTTATATATCTGTAGATAGGACGCCTTGTTCAAGGCAGAGTTACTTGAGTGTCTCAAGCCAGTGGTTGAGCAGTTGTGCCTTGTAAATGGTTGAGTGAGATACTTGGGTTGGCATTGGCAATTTGATCCAAACAGCATAGTGATTTTCAAACATGTCACACCACACAACAGCCAACTTCAGGGTAATGGTTTCGTTTGGTTTAGTTCTTGCTATCTCTGTGTTTATATAAACATTGGACTGGATAGAAATTAATTTTAATGGCTGCAGGTAATCCATTTTCCCATTTTCCCAGTTATTAAAGATTTTTAAGTTGAACACTGCCTCCTTTTACTTAGCATTTTGACTATTCATTATCTCATGCCAAAGAAACCCTTAAAGGATACTTTGAGGTGTTTGTTTAAGTACATCATGATAGGTCGTAATCCTAGTAGCCTCTTTAAGCAAGTGAGGGGGGGCCTCGAGTGCCCGGGGGGTCATAATCCTAGTTTCCAGGAAAATTCATTCTTCATTAGATTTCTCACAAAATCAAAGTGAGATTCCTTTTGGAATGGGTGATAATGGGAGGAATTATAATTCTGTGTTAATGGAAAATCACATAAGTAATTCAACGTATTGATGCTAATTGTGATATTTTCCCACCTTATCTATTCAAGCGGAGCTGGACCCTAGATCGTGAGCTTCATGTGAAGCTTAGGCTTGGCTTGTGTCTTGTTGAGCTCACAAAAACAAGCTCCAATGTTAGATCGCCAGGGCTAAGTCTGGAGCTTGAGCTTGGCTCATCAAAGGTTTGAGTGCGAGTTCGGCTCATTTGGGGCTTGGAGGTTCATTTGCTTCTTTGGGGCATCTGTTTTTCCATTCGACAATCGTAATCGTAATACTTGGATTAAGAGTATAAACTTCAACAAAATTTCTCATCCTCAAACACCAACCGCGAGTGCATCGTCCTATCCTCGATGTGAACCTATTTAGTAACACAAAGCCTGAGTCTTAAGAAACGGACAATGACAATGCAAATGCAGCTCCACAAATTTGTACAAGTCAATAACATCAATGCTTGAGAATCAAATAAGACTGATCATTCTAGTGTGGCCGAATTTCATCAAATTGTGCATGTCGCATTTGCTTGGTTTGTTCAGTTTCTTGTTGTTAGCTTCTTTGCTGGGCTTGTTTATTAATATCCCAAAATAAGTGTTCTTTTGAAGACAGTTGGGTAATTGCCTCGTACAAAACCGGAAACGTAAGGAGATAATGTTTGAGTTCAGAAAAGGGGAAAAACAATTTTTGTTTCCAGACAACCTAAAATAGTTCTAGTGGACATATTTCTTGAGATGGTGGAAGTATATGGTGGAAGATTGAGTTGAATTGTATGAATTCTCTTTCTCCATTCTGTTATCTTAGGACATGGGTGGGTAAATTCCAAGGCAGTTCTATAGTCTTTATTTGTACATTGTTTGATTTGTTACAGTTCTCAACACAAAAGGTAACTCATATAGAAAATCTCATCTGAGCCAAAGATAGAGGCACAACTGCAGCAAAATGGTGAGGCGGAAGTAGAAGCTGAGATTGCTCCTGTCAATGGTGTCTCAAGCTTGCAACTAGATGCTGTACCCAACAATGCTTTCGGCAATAGTATGATCAGAAAGCAAGTTGAGGAAAATAGTTTGGTTGGCGTGACAAAGGTAGGTGGCAGTGAAATATTATTCCCACACTCTCCCACGCAGCTATAACTGTACAGCGTAGCTTTAGGTTGCCCTCTATTATGATCATCCACTCAAAGGAAGTGGGTTGCCCTTCCTTGCTGAACATCCCTAAGAAATGCAGTAGACCTGTCATTATGAGGAGTCATTTGACAGTAACTGTTATTTCTCTGTGGGACATTCTCATGATAAACTTAACTTTCTCCTTGAAGAAAAAGCAGCATGCTTCCATTTTACATTCATGTGCCCCTACATACTTGCACTCTGTGTCTTTGCGCCTTTCTTTCCCCTTTTTTATGGAGGCTGGGGGATCTGGTAAACTTCAATGATTTGTCTATGTGGTAGGTGTAAACACAAATTTCGCGCCTAAAATAAATTAGACAGGAAATTGATATGAACAAATTTAATCTTGTATTGATGTCGTGTGTAGGTACAATCTCTGAATTTAATACAATAAAATGATCCTCTGATTTGATCTCCTAATGACTTGAGTATTCCGAGGGCTTGATGCTTGATCTCGGTTGATACAAATCAGCTAAAGAACTCTGAAGGTTGTTCTTGATTTTAATCTGCAAGTGGCTAATTGTGGTTTCTAAACCTTTGCAAGTCTTGATCCTTCTCGCTTGATAGCTGGATGCTCCTTGCCGTCTGAGTTCTGAATTCTGCCAATGCTCAATGATCCAAATGAAGGGAGAGGACCCCTATTGATAGGCTCTGCCGGCTAGGATTAGAGCCGGGTTTTGGGCCTAGGCCCTGTAATTATTTTCTTATTTTTGAATAAAAAAATAATTACTAATCGATGACACGTGGCGGCTTTTAATTGGCTTAACTTAATTTTGACCAAGTGGGTCCACCAAAGTCAACGTGACACATGGCCATTTGTATGTGGCTGATTTTTTACATGTGGCACCATTTGATTGGTTGTAGAATTTTTGCCTTCAACCGTAGGATACATCTTGGTTAACTGCTCAGGACCTGGCTTGTTCTGTGTTTAGGGGTTATGCGGCTCAGACAACAAGCAAGGAAGAACTCTTTCCATACCGAGGTTCTTAATTTTGATAGGCTGATGAAATGACCCTGATAGTATTCTAATTTGCATATGGTGTTACCTGGCATCCAAGTGTATTTAGTTGTAGCTGTCCTATTCAAATCCTTATGAAGATAGAGTCGTGAAAGATCAATCCTAGATGTGTTTGAGAAAGATGTGTTTGTATTTCCAACCATCTACAGGCAGATTCACAGATCAGCAATAGTTTGGCCGATAGTGGATGCAAGATTTGTTTGAGAACGAAAGGTGATTTCATGAATGTCTGTGCTGATACTTATTGGAAGCAGAAGATCCCCTTTCAGTTGCCGTTTGTTGACCATCCGTATGGATTCGACTTGAAAAAACTGTCTTTAGCTGAACCAAACCTTTGCCTTAGAGTCTCACCTTGGCTAAGCTTTGGGGAATAGCCTGCCCTTAAGGTCATTCTAAGTGCTTTTACCTGTGTAATCAAATATGCTGTTCCGGACAATTGGGGTTCAAAAATGCTATATTGTCTTCCCCTTAGTGAATTAAATTTGCTTAAATGCCTCTGATGACACCTAACGTCTTGCGATCCAAAACATGAGTCCCTAGCATACCAATTGTCAAATATGACACGGCCTGCAAATCCACATCCTGTTGAAACATGACTCTAGTATTGCTATGATTTATGAGTTGAGTGCAGAACAACATGAAGAGTTCGTTTGAATTGTAGGGTTTAGGGGGTGAGTTTTTTTACTGTCATTTGTCATCGCTGCTTATTCAATGCTTTTTTCTTTTGGGGCATCAGTTTAATCACATTCAATTAGATAACAAAAACCAGAAAAGGACTAAGGGTTTCTGCAAGGGATGGTGTACCTTGTTTGTCTTCCTGTCACTATTAGTATTAGCATACCACAATGCTGGTGTGCTCCTTCCATGATCCATCCCATCAAACTTATTGAACCTTTGAAAGTGCAAAAAGGAAGGGGAACATAGATGGCCGACAATTGGATGCTGTAATAAGTTTCAGGTTCGACTTTTTGAAGAAAATACAATACAAAAGATCGACAAATAATACATAACAACTACGATTGCGACCCTTGTTACACCATATGTCGGTTCCATATTTCTTCAATCAAGTCAGATTGGAGATGTATATGTACATCTAGCTCATGAACTTGTGCTATTCTATGAAGGTAAGCTGCATAGTACGGCTGATGCTCGCGTCAGACATTAGGTTGTGGGATGTTTTCCTCCACTTCATCATAATCATAAGCAAGGTCATACGAATCACATTCGTCCTCGATGATCATATTGGGGAGTATAACACTTGCTTTTATGATCATACCCAATTCAGCATTGTCCATGTTTTGTGTAGGGCCATGAATAATGGCGAAGCGAGCTTGTAGAATCCCAAATGCTCTCTCCACGTCCTTCCTAATATATTCTTGTCGTTCGGTGAACAATCTTGCCTTCGATCCTTGAGGAAGGGAGATAGTTTTAAGGAAGGTCGCCTATCTTTGACAAATACCATTAGATAAAAGGTATCCAATATTATACATGCGACCATTGACAACATTTCACATTTTGGTGCCTACCCTCATATAGCTATTAGAAAACATCAGACCGATGAAGGACATTTAAATCGTTGAGACTTCTTCGACACCCACAGCAGGCATCCTATATCTAAAGGTTATAGAAAGCAACTGCTTCAAGAATCAAGGTGGGGACTCTATATATCCCTTTTGCAAACACTCTTTTCCAACCCGATGAATAGTTCTTCGATTTTCAGCACATACAGTCAATGCTTTCTAGCATACTGGGAAAGTCACGGGTATGCGTAAATTGTAGTAGACGATCAACATCAGCTTGGGTTGGTTTTCTTAATTACTTTTCCCCAAGCACCTGAATGATCCCAACTGCAAAATTTTTCATGCATTCCATAGCCGTGCTTTCATCAATCTTTAAGTATTCATCGATACAATATGCCAGTATACCATATGTCAACATTCGTTATGGCCGCAATGCACGTGGTGGGCGGTGACAACCCACGCCTATCGAGACCATCGTACCTTAACAAGAAGTACTCAAAGCGACCACTAAAGGCGTCAGCATTGCGAACGAACAAGTGTTTTTGCATCCGAAATCAACGCTGAAAATGGATTTCGTTGCATATTTAGTCTTCTAAGAAGTAGTCTTTTGTGGAGGCAATCGTGTGCTTTTTTCCGATCTCTCTTTATAAATCTTTTTTTCTTTCTTGGTCTTCACGATGATGATGAAACTCTATTCTCCTATCTAAGTTGTCTAATCTTCAGAGATAACTCTAATTCCTTCATGTTAGTTTCATTATTGAGTATAGTTTCTATCATCATTGAGTCATGAATAGAAGACTTTAGTACGAAGCTCAAGCCATCGAGTGATGATGAAGATGAGGAAGATGAATCACTCGTTGTGTAATACCTGTGCCAATAACTAACCTTACAAATGGCGGTGAAATTTAGAATTACACACACGCACACACAAAAAAATATAGGAAAGGAGTCAAGTAAGCACCTCTCCTTAGGTGAGCACAACTCTTTAGGTAAGGACTTTAAATCTCAACTACTAGATTTTGAATGAAGGGCTTAGATTAAAAAGCAATTGTTAGATAAATTTTTTCTTTAAAAAAACCAAATCAGCAGGGTTGCTCTTCTGCCAGCAACAGACGCCCATTCCCCTTCTCCCTCATCTTCAGTTCTCTCTCTGTCTACATAGTCTCTCTCTCTTTCCTTTGGCTCTCCCTCTCCTCTCTCTCCAAACTACCGGGGTTGCTCCGTCCCCCCGACCGTAGCCCTGTCGAACGCCCCACCGTCGGGCCAGCAGTACAGACTCCATCGGTGAAACTCTCTCTCTCTCTCTCTCTCTCTCTCTCTCTCTCTTCACTGGTGCAAATGCCTACACCTTTAGATATGTCAACTCCGTCCAAAGGAATTGATTTCCTACCCAAGTACAACACACTCCTTGCCCATGGCTCTAACTCCACAGAATTTATTCAAAGGCTAAATGAAGAAATCATTAAACTTAGAAGCGACCATTCCGATTCTCAAGCCGCCTTTCAAACTTATGGTGATGTTGTTGGGACTCGTGCAAGTGTGGAGGTGGCACCTTTCAGTTGCATTTAGGCGAGCTCTCGAATTTTGAATGAATCGCTGTTGGCCAAGAATGGCTCTTTATTTGGACACTTTGGGCAAATTCCTGAGAACTTTAGTTTATCTGATTTGTCAATGGCTAATATGGCTTTGCTTCTCTCTGTTGCTTTTAATTCTTTCCAATCTTTAATCGTTTTCAAGATTATTTCTCTTGTGATTCTTTAGTGAGCCATCACGATTGATGCATTGTGATTACTTTTCAGGCTTATCCTTTTCCTTCTTTTTGTCTTACTTTCTTCTTTTTTAGGGCAGGGAGTGTGTAGGGCGGCCTAGGTCAGTATTAGACTAGGGACCCACAACTTATGGTGAATTCCTAGTTCGGCGGAGGGTTTGCAAGGAAGCAGCGAAAAAAAGGGGATGGTATCCTACGGCCAAGTGCTTCTCATAGGATTTGAGCCTTGTGGTCAACCTCTTTGATGGTTTCCTTTTTAAATCATTATTCAAGATTAGAGGAGTCAAATTTAGGATGGCACCAATCTGATTTTCTGAATTTGGCTTTATTCATTTGAATAGGTGAAATTGAGAATTATGCAAATTCTAGCTTTGGAACAACAATTGCAGGCAGCTTCTTCGCTTCCCAAGATGTGGTTGAGGTAATGAGGCCCTAGGTGAGATGCCTTCTACATCCTTTCAATTACTATAGAATGTTGAGACTTGACATGGTAACTAATTTCTCTTGCAGAGTAACAGAAGATATGAGTGGGGTAATATCAGAGAGCTATAATAGTTAAATGAAGATTTAAGAAGTGATTGATTGAATTAAGTGGTAAGAATCTTCACTTATCATAATTGTTGATGCACAAGCCTCATTTTCATCTTGAACTCCTATGCTTGATCTTCAAGAATTTTTGGATGTCGATATTCTTGATATGCAGTTTTTTCTCTTAAGAGCTCCTTTGAAGCTGCTTGTCATCACGGTAAAGTTGGGCCTTCTTGCGTTATGCTTAGGTTGTTTATTGAACCACATTTTAAGATAGTAGACTAAATAATTTGCTAGTATGAAACTTGGTTTAAAGAACATTTGTGGTATTCTAACACTGCAACTTTCACCGGGTATGTTTTCATGCATGCTTTGGTCGCATCCATAGATTTATCGTGGGTTTTTACTGTGTTTTCTTATAACCTATCTAATTAGGGTTGTCATGTTGGCAGGGAAGATGTCTCAATCAGTAGCAGCAGCTTATAAATTTGTCTGGAAAACTTACAAACATTAGGTTGTATAGATGCCTCTTAAACATACTAATAGCCTAATAGGGGCCATACATACTGTTCATGCAAGTACTTTTGCCGAAACTCATTTGACTAAGCAGGTGGTCTAGCTCACAAAGCAATCTGGCGGTTCACTTGCTCAGCAAAAGTGATTAGCGGGGAAGCCAATTGTGTAAACGTAGTGATAGAATTCTTGGACATGTAGATTTACCCTTTTTTGGCGTATTAGATTTGAAAATTTGGTTTATAAGAGTATCATTTCATGTTAGCTTTGGCTTCATCTGATTTAGGGGCAGGGGTTCCCTTGCTGTTTTTTCTCAATATCTTCTGCGCCACCCTGTAATTTTGCATCTCCCTTAATTGTTGAAAATTGATCCATTTTTTGCATAAGATGAATTTGTGGAGAAATATGTTAGGGGTTCCCTTGCTGTTTGAAAGGTGGATAGTAATTTAGGCTGCTGATAACTATTAGAAATTGGCTGTTGGAGTGTATATAAAAAATATGATTAATTAGTTGTTTATTGTAAGCTAATATAAAGGAATATGCATAATTTAATTAATATAAAATAATCAAAGGATATTTTGAACCAAAAAAATATAAAATCCTAAATTTTTTTAAAATGATGGTTAAGCAAAAGATCATTATAAAATCTTAGACGCAAAGGCTAAGAGTTAAAAGCCAAACTTATGATACATATTATTTATTTCAAATCAACTTTGGAGTTTGGATTGATTCGTCTTGATGTCCAAATCCAATCAAACTTCAATTGCAAGATGGAAATCCAAGGCATGTGTGAGTGATTACCGAAGCTCTTAGTTCCTCCAATAAAAAAGAGAAAAGTTCTCCATTTACACAATAAAGGATATAATACTTTGTAAATAAGACAAATCCTTATATGAGATCACCTTATACAAATGTGAAAATAATTTTTCTAGGGGTAATTTTTAAAAACATTGGAAATGACTAATAATATGTCTTAAAATAATTTCTTAATTTGGAGGTGACTAACTGTCCATCTATTAGATATTTTTATCATGAGCACTTTTAAATGAGTTATTAGTCATCCCAATTATCATTAAAAGCCATTAATAATTAGTATAAATGTCCGTCACATGATGTTTTATGTAAAACGATTGCACACAAAGCTTACTAAGCAAATAATTATTGAGAAGTGGAGCAATAACCAATATGGCATAGTACTCTTTTGTTGCAGAGGGAGATAGAACAGATGGGAATTTCTATAGGTTAAATGTTTTATTCATTTTTACTTTTCAATAGATAAAGTTAAGATTTACGATCTAAAGTTGAAATTAATAGAAGTGTCAAATTTCTTCGGGCAAACTTTCTGAATAACAATGTAACGATGATTAAGACGGAATTAGCATTATATATGGCCACACATTGGTAAGGTCATCAAAACATTAAAATGAATCGAACTCAAATCATCGAAGGTAACTACGTTCTTCAAATAAGATTGACCACCATTAACAGTACATTTAATTGAATATTAACATATAAGCTTGAGCTAGTCGCTGATAAGATAATTTTACATAAGAGAGTAATGCGAAAAAAGATTATTATTGTAAACTTAACAATCAACTCATGAAATTAAAAATGAATATTTCATCTAAGGTAACTAAATCCTTCAAATAAGATAATTTTATATATATAAATTAACTTATCAAAGTGTAAACTTAACATTCAACTCATGAAATTAAAAATAAATATTTCATTACACAACTTAAAGTTGTTCCACTACAACAAACATTTCTTAAAAGAAAAAACACCATAGGCATAAAAAAGCAAACATGTTCTTTTGACTACAACGTGGGTTTTAATCTAAAGAAGGGTCAAAATCAGATGAAGACGATGTTTGACGGCATCGGCTTCTAATTTCTTCTTGAATTGGACCGCATCAATTTTGATCATCCAGACATATTTCAGCAATGTTCATTTTCAAAATCTTGTCCTCATACTTCATCTTCTTAAAGCGTTGATACTGATCTCTTGGTTAAACGACTTTTTGAGCTACATCTGCCTTCTTTTCTTGTGCTATGTCGTACCTTTCAAACATGGTGCTGTTGTTTACATTTGTCATCCCTAAAGTTCATAACTCTCTTGTCACAACATCTAGCACTGGGTCCCGCGCTTTCTCCTTCGCCTTTCTCTTGGCGGCTTTTATTCCAATACGGCGGATTAGCCCACCAACTTCTGCAGTTGGTATATCTTCACTGGCAGAAGTTGTCGGGGTACCGGGGGTGCCGAGTGTGTCGCTCTCAGAGTACTTTCCCACCACATTTATCCTCAACCATTTAGAAGACACTTCTACAGATTGATCGCAGTAGGCCTCCTATTTAGGTTGGTCCTTCAATAGTATCCACAATGTATGAGGTCGAAGGGTTTGCCCACCATACTAGCATATAGACCTTGGGTTTTCTAGATAATGTCGTCCTCGTTTGCCCCACTTAGGTTCGCAAGGTAAGCCTGGTTCATACAAGTGCACCACTTCAACACAAGTGGAGCTTCTCGGTTCCAAGGGCATTACAGCTCCATTGGGAGCGTGCTGGTTGTAGGTGTGGCAACCCTAGTCCAAAAATCCATTTTCTTTTGGTTGGCCCAAATAAGGGGGTTTGTGCTTACATTTACCCACGACTTGACCAAGCAGGGTTCCTCTTTGGTTGTCCACGTAGAAGCCACTCCGCCACTCTCATAGTTGGCGGGGTTGGGTGGAGGACAAGGTGCTGATGAGATCATACGATCAGCTGGTGGTGGTCAATAAGGAAGGGGCATTTCTCCGGAGCTAAAGTTAGGAATTTGGGGGGCATTGTGGCCTTGTGGTGGGATGTCTTGTGGTGGTAGGTAGTGTGTAGGATATTCAGGTGGGTATTATTAATGGTATTGTGGGTGGTATTGCCAATTCAGAGGATTCGGGGGAACGTTCGTTTTGTTCTCGGGTTTCCATTGTGAATTATCCTCAATTAGTAAGTTCGTGAAGGATTGTGAGTGATTAGGATCCATTTTAGGTAAACACCTACAAGTTAATCAACTATTTTGGATTTCAAATTTTCAATGCTAACATACATCATTACACGTATACTAGTATGAGATTTAACATGTCAAAGCACGTTGTAAGCATGTAACTAAAGTTAAATAATGTAATTAAAGAATTTAAATTACATGATTCATCATTTGTGCATAATAATTAAATTCCAACTTATGAGAATTTCAACATTATCCACATGTTTAATTTAATTCACACATATATCTAAGTTAAATTCCAACTTATAAACATTGTAAATTACAAATTAGATTGCTAACACATGTTAAAATTAAACCAATGCAATTAAAGAATTTACATTATAAGGCATTTCCATTCTAACATAGACATATTTAATTTCAAAGTTCAATTTCACATATCTAATTTCAAAGTTTAATTGATTACACACATGTAAATTATAAGACTTTTTCATTCTACCATATTCATCTTTTAACCATTTTAATTAAATTCCAAGTTATGACAATTTCAAAATTGCAAAATTCACATGTTTAGATTAATTTTTGTAAATGATTAATTTTTGTAATCATGCAACTAACAAATTTACATTACAACAATTTATCAGTTTAACTTGTTCATATATTACAACTACTACTTAAATTCCAACTTATTCATATTTCAAAACTTAAATTTTCAAATATTTCATTGTAGATTCGATTTAAAGTACAGAGGTATCATATATATTGTCCAACAATTAATTTTGGAATCATCACAATTCAAACATATAAATTGAATTTATTAACTTTTGAAATTAACTTAAACATACTCACTTTTAACCATTTTTAATTCTACCAATGCAAAATATATTCAAACAATTCACATTAAGCATAAGAAAATGCTACTTCTCCAACAATTAACATATTCATCTTTTGTGAATAATAATTACATACCACCTTATTAGTCTTTCACAATTGTAAATTTCACATATTTAATTTCTAACTTATTTTTAAATTAAACAAGTAAATGAATAATTTTTGTAATCATGCAATTAACAAATTTACATTACAACAATTTCTCATTCTAACATGTTCATATATTACAACAACAACTTAAATTCCAACTTATTCACATTTCAAAATTTAAATTTTCAAATATTTAATTTGTAGATTCAATTTAAATTACACATGTATGGCATATATTGTTCAACAATTAGTTCCAACATCACAATTAATTCCAATAATTAACTTAAACATACTCACTTTTAACCATTTTTAATTGTACCTATTCAAAAAAAAAAATTCAACATATTCATATTAAGCATAACAAAATTTTAGAATTTCTTGCAAATTCTTTCACTTCAATTCACTTCACTTCATTTTTATCTTGATTCTTCAACTTCATGAACACCTCCAAAATATGTATAATAACACACCCAATAATCAAAACTTATTAGTTCAAAAGTATACCTCAAAAATATTAATTTAAATTAATAATATAAAAATAGCTAAATTATAATAATTACTTACTTACCCAAATTTTTTTCCTCTTCACTTCCTTTCAATTCCCACAACATTCAAAATTACAACAACAATGACATAATTAGAGATTGAGAGTGAGAAAAAATTTTGGATGAATTTTGCCCATTGCATGAATGCTATTTATACACAAATTTACCAACAAAAAAAAGAATAAAACCAACAAATATAGCCATTGGGTCAGTCCAACGGCTATATTCTCCCCAAAACCCAACACAGAAGCCCAGTCCAATGGCTACCCAAGCCTTTCGTTTTCTTTGGCCGGCGATCAAAATGCATCACCTCCTCTTTGTCGCTGTTCTCAAAATGAGTCGTTTTGCGCTGAACGCGGACAAAAAAATTTCACGCAAGATGAAACGCATAGGCGTTCTGCCAAAGTGTCAGGCTAGTGTTTCCCTCGGCTGGGAGCCAACCACTAGAACACGTGTGTATTGCGGGCCCCACTGCTCCCACACGTTCCTGTGGCTGCTGATGCTCTTATGCGAAGTGAAGAACGCATGACAGATTGACACTCGCACTAGCTTACTGGCTTTGGTCGCCTTTATAAATGTTGTAAATTGCCTCTTGCTCAGTGTTCAACTCATTGTTGCTTTGCTTTCACACGTACTCAGTTCTTGTTGCTTTTCCCTTCTTGACCAGCGATCCTTTACTCATTTTTCTTCATTCCATATCCATTTACTCATTTTCTATCTGCTAGTTTTTAATAACTTCCTCTACATCCCTAAGTTCTTTACTGCTATTTTTCTCATAGTCAACATGGTGGTATAGAATTATTGCTAAGCTCCTTAATGCTATTTATATAAACATCTTTTGTAAATTGTTGTTAATATTGCTATTTCTCTGTTAGATTTTCTTACATTCCCTTATAAAACATTAACAGTTTTCTCTCTTTGATTAATTAGTTTGGTAATTATTAAGGGTGTGTTTGGTAGGGTTGAAAATTATTTTTCTAAAAAACCATTTTCATGGAAAATGATTTTTTATGTAAAATGATTTTTAGCTCATATTTTCAGTTGTTTGGTAAAAGGGGAAATGAGGTTTCTGGAAAATGAGTTTTATTAGCAGAAAATGAACAAAAAAGCTAAAAAAAGGTATATTAGTGGGAAAACATAAATAAGTAAGATGTTTAAAGAAATGGAAATTTATATTTTGTTCTTTGGGGAATTATTATTACAATAGTGGTGTCATCCATATCAAAGTTTTGACAATATGTACATTTGTCAATTTTTTTTGATCTTACCTACTAACAACAATTTGATGCTACCAACACTTATCGATTTCCACCTTCGAGTAGGAATCCAAACATAGAAGAGGAAAAACCTTGTGAGTTTCTCTATTTTCTTAACCTCGACGATAAATTGCAGAGTGTTTTAGATTTTGATGAAATCATGGTTGTTAGATTCAACAGCATCGATATCGGTATTGGTATCAGCACCGGCATCAGCAGCGAGATGATATAGTTTCGTTAATCTTTAATATGCTGTCTTAATATTCAAACTATATGTCACTACCTTAATCTTTGAACCATATATCGATGAAATAGACACGGAAGAAAGAAAGAATGTGAAATCTTGGGAGCACTAAAGAAACGTAAAATCAACTTACGCTTCATTCAAAGTCAAAATATTTTCCTTAATTCTAAGCAAATTGATTTTCCCTTGAAAATAAATTTACCCTCCTTGTTTTACCAAACACCGTAAAATGAGAAAATTATTTTCTGGGAAAATGATTTTCACCCCTACCAAACACACCTAATGTTATTTATTTAATATGCTATTTTTATATCAATTTAGTGATATTCTAGAATAATGCGATGTAACCATACGTCTCTTTAAAAAATATCAAGATGTATGATTATCATATAATTTAATTATGCCGCCCCCCAGCGAAAAGATAAAAAATTTGTGGGTTTTCCCCTAACTCGCCCTTTTCCCAAAAGAAACCTTCCCACACCAATAACTGATGTCGCACATAATTTGGCATCACTCGATGCAGTTCCAAACAACTTGAACCCAACTCCTAAGATTTTTAGCCAGCGGGCTATGAAGAAGTAAACGATCTCTAGTTTCCAAACCATCTTCGTGCATAGAGCACTTCTTCGCCAAAATATTACCGCTCTTTTATCAGTTATCGCACGTTCAAATGCTCCAAGAACATGTTTCTGTCATCCTCTGTTAGACTCAAATGCGCACCATCTTTCACTAAGACTCAGAATGATGAGGTTCCAGACATGTTGTCAATATTGATCAATAAACAAAGACGTAATTGTATACCAAGACATAATATGCACTCCCACTAAGCTAAATCCTCTTTCAAATCTAAGCTGATGATGGGTTTCATACTTAAATTACATTTTTGTTTGTTGATTAATTTGGTCAGCTTCCCCCCCCCCCCCTCTTTTTCTGGTGCAATAGTAAGCTACATCCGATATTTAGCCTAGTTGTTGAGGATGGGTTTCACTGGGCACAATATGATGATTGTCCTTGATCCCGTTCTCATCAGCTCCACAACCTCAGTACTCACTACATAAAGACCTGGATCCTGAACTCCTATGAACACTTTCTATTCATCAAAGGGCTACAATCATGGCAATGACACAATTCACCATTAGATGAGATTCATAATAGAAGGGACTATCCATCACTTCCTGAACTATAGTGAACACATTTCATTTGGTTTGTCTTATTCTGTTAATGTAGCAGGGTTTAAATAGTGCTCTTGACCGTGTTGTACATCGCTACAAGCACAGCAGAGAGTGGTGGGAGCAGCTTGCCCAGAAGGTTATGAACATTGATTTCAGGTAGGAATCTTCAGCTACACAACATGAGGAACTTTATTTAAGGTCAGTAGCAAGAGCAAGGGCTGCAAAATGCGCTTGAACAGATGATTATTTCACTGATGCTGTGTAACTTCAGCAGAGGGGACTGAGCAAGCACATCAATTGAGAAAGAGCTGGCAGCCTTATTCTCCGAACAAACCCAACTGGAATAGGGGAGCCATAATCTAATCCATATTTGAGATATGGGCTGTATTGGAAACTGTGTCTTTGAAGAGCTTCATTTCAGGAAGCTGATTCTTGACTTCAGTTTTCGAGCATATGAATCTCTTATATCTGGCCTCATAGTAAGGGTTGCGTCTTTCTGACGACCTCTTCGTTCATTGAATTTGTATAGCTTGTCGTAGGTAGTGAGTTACGAACGGTTATTTTGTACCTATATATACGTGTAATAATGGACGTTAACAGAGAACAGATTGCATTTGGTCATGTACTTCCTCTGTGATTATGTGTTCTTGTCACTATTTTAGGGATAGATGGCCCATGGGTTGTACCCAATACTGTACTTGTTGAACATGAAGTCAATCCTATCTAAGATGACTTATTCATACGATAATCTCATTAACACGATATTAACTAGGCCTTGATTGAACCCTTATGAGGTCATAGCCCCTTGCACCGTTATGTTTTATAAAATTTTCTATGTGACCACAAATTTTTTTTTCCCTGTGCAAACATGCCACTATGCTTTTTGTCCAAAGGATCACATAATGAGATTTTTACTTATAAACGGTTAAACTTAGAGTTCCCTTCCGTTTACGCTCTTTACAAATGTTTTTTCACAAACTCAGCGACCGAATACCACACCCGCTGGAGGGTGGCCCAAACAAAACAGCAAGGTGGCTGGTGGCTACGGAGACAAGTGATAGTCCACGACTATGACAGGGGACGCTCAAAGCCCTCTGTTCCTTATACTTTCTGTCTCGTAGTGTCCTCTTCCCTGGAAACCCTTAAACTACCAACTCAACACGACTTTATTCAGATCGAAAGAGGCTGTCCTTGGTTCAACGACAATATATCTACACTTGTCTCAGGAGTTAGGATCTCCCTCTCGTCTAAGTTTGACTCATTGTGAATTATTAACTCATTGTGAGTTATCATGTTTCCATTCTCCCATGTGTACTGAAATCTTGATTTTGATTTAGAAATGAATTGAAGTTTCTTTTTTAATGTTTATTTGGAAAATTTTTGACTAATTATTGTGTTCATCTATAGATGAGAAGCAATAGAACTCTTGAGTTATATTAGTCTATGGTCTTCTAATAGCCGATGCCATCGGAAATGCTAATGTTCTAGCCTACTAGGGATCGGCGAGCACGCACTCAATTATGAACTTCATGTGAGATAAACAGAACAAAGCACTTCAAATTAGCAGTGTTTTGACAGATATATCATCATTTCAGCACCACAAAAAATTTACATTATCAAGGATAGCGATTTAGATTAACGCGCATCATTCACAATCAGTGAAAAAAAAAAAAAGAACATTTTTCAAGTTTTAATTTCACTAAAAGCATAATTGAGCGTCCTCACTTCCCGGGGACAAAGTTGGTGGCATAGGCCCAAGCATTGTTGTTAACTGGGTCGGCAAGGTGGTCAGCAAGGTTCTCCAAGGGACCCTTTCCGGTGACGATGGCCTGAACAAAGAAGCCGAACATTGAGAACATGGCCAACCTACCATTCTTGATCTCCTTGACCTTGAGCTCGGCGAAGGCCTCCGGGTCATCGGCCAAGCCCAGTGGGTCGAAGCTGCCACCGGGGTAAAGTGGGTCGGTGACCTCACCAAGTGGGCCACCAGCAACACGGTAGCCCTCAACAGCGCCCATCAAGATCACCTGGCAGGCCCAGATGGCGAGGATGCTTTGGGCGTGGATCAAGCTTGGGTTACCCAAGTAGTCAAGCCCACCCTCCTTGAAGATCTGGGCTCCGGCCTTGAACCACACGGCCTCACCGAACTTAACCCCATTGCGGGCCAAGAGCTCTGGGAAGACACAACCCAAAGCTCCCAACATGGCCCATCTGGCGTGGATCACCTCAAGCTCGCGGTTCCTGGCGAAGGTCTCCGGGTCAGCTGACAGCCCAGCCGTGTCCCAACCGTAGTCACCGGGGAACTCACCGGTCAGGTAGCTTGGGGGCTCCCCGGAGAATGGGCCCAACCACTTGACACGGTCAGGACCGTACCATGGGCTGCCGGATGATGAGGCCGGCTTGGGCTTGGCGCCAGTCTTCCTCATGGTCAGTCTTGACACACTGAGGACCTCGGAGCCGGCTAGGCCAAGCTTCACTGCTCGCCCAGCGAGGGAGGGAGAGGACAGGGACATTGCGGAGGAAGCCATGGCAGCTACGTGGCGTGAGTGTGATATTGATTAGGGGATTGTGTGAATAGTTAGGTGGTCGAGAAGTGACAGTGTTAGTGTTTAGGTTGTTTTTATACTTGGAATTTAGAGGTATCCTTATCTTTGGATATCTAAATCTTGTTTCTAATTGGCTTTGCTTTGCTTGTCAAGATTTTGCGATAACCCAGTTGGCACTATCTTAGCCAGAAGGTGCGAAGATTTTATGGGTCTCTGGTGGCAAATTATTATATATATACTCGAGTGTACGTGCTTCTATTACTGTATATATATATATATATATATATATATATATATATATATATATATATATATATTTTTCAATGTATAATTGTCATATAAGCGGTTATTAACATATATGTTACTTATGTAGCGTCCCGGAATACATACTCCCGGATATATGATATAGGCTTTACTGCTCTCTGGCCAATAAGGAATGGACATGTGGATGTTTAGGATTGCGTTAACACGAGATAAGAATCTACTGAGTTCGGATTTTTTGGACGCATTACCAGTTTGATGCCAAGTATCACCATCGATGCAATTCGACTGCCTCAGTGCATGAAACTTTTCTGCTTTGCAGCAGTACACGAAGTGCATTGCTGATCATGAATTACCTAAGATTGATTTGTGGCATTTATTGTTGCATGTTTCAACATTATATATTTTTTAGGCCTTTTAACATGGTATTTTAATATTCTGTATAGACCTTGATCTTGACCGTAGGCATAATAATCTTTCTGTGTAAATGATTGTTTTAACTTTCAACAAAAATATTGCAGTTGGCCTTTATTATTTTATTAAAAGTTAGTGAATTGGATACTAGAAAATAGAATAGAAAGATGCAGTTGACTAGCGCAAAGTGCATAATTCTTAATATATGTGCATGATCATATTAGTCCCAATCCATGAGATTTTGATATAATGTTAAAGATTGAACAATGAATAGTTAGCTTTCAAGGTGTACTCTTGTGTTTTTCGTTTTTGCACATCAGAATACAAATATTTGTCATCTATAAGTTTTAAGGGCAGATATGTTATAGCGTCTTTTATATATGTGGCTATAGTTTATGATTTTTCGACCCTAAATAATTGATAACAATGGTTGTTATTTTTTTTTGATTTAGCATTATGGATAATACAAAAGCATATAAAAATGCTAAAATGTTATGATATGCGTTAAATAACTGACAATTGGTTAAACTCAAATAACTTAACTATCCAGGGGCAACTTGAGATTTCTTTGAACTACTTTTCTTTTTCATTTAGAAAAACAACACTAAATAATAGCCACATTCAAAATCAATAATGCATAAAGCCCTTACCCACATTAGTGTCATCTTATCCTGTCAATAACCTTAAATTCTCCAGGCCTTTGTTTCCCTCCAATAGAGAAGATTGGGAAGCTAGATGGGGAACAAAAGAAGCCAAAGAGAATAGCCCCATGTGATGAGTTTGATCAGTCTAGAATTAGTGAGGAAAAGGTGAGGATCAATGTGATCAACTCAACCATGTACTCTATTATTTATGTGTCATGTAGTACAAAATGAGCCCTGAGTAGTATACACACAAGACAAAGAATATGAAGGAGGAAGAGATGCGGAGAAACAGAGTAGCTAATTGACTACTGCTAATTGCCTTGTCCACCTCACGAACTCTCTAACTGATTTTATATAATTGTGATATTCTACGTTGCCCCTCGAATTGGAGGTGTGAAAAATGTCTTGAGCACCTAACTTGGAGAGTTGCATATTATGTTGAGTAACAAAGACAATTTTTGTGAATATATTAGCTAGTTAAGCCTTTGTGTGAACTTAAGTTGGCTTAATGAGGTCTACCTTCATGTTATCTCTGACATAATGGCAGTCAACCTTAATGTGCTTTGGCCTTTCATAAAAAATTGAATTAACTACTATGTACAATGTAGCTTGATTACCACATTTTAGTGTAGCAAGTTTTAAACCATGCAAACTTAAGTCATTCAGTAGAGGTAAGAGCCAAGTCACCTTACAAGTGGTTGTTGCCATAGCTTTATAGTCTGCCTCTGTTGTAGATCTAGACACCACCATTGGTTGCTTGATTTCCATGAAATAGGTGAATCACAATAAAATGCAATATCCTATTGAAGCTTTCCCAGAATGTACACAACTTTTCCAATCCCTATCACAATAAGCAGTGATAGTTGAGGTATGGGATAATAAAATGCCTTGTTCAGGAAATACCTTGAGTATATAAGGACTCTTAGAGTTGCATTCATGTGATCTTCAGCAAGGGAGGACATAAATTGACTAAGAACTTAAACTAAGAAGTAAATGCCAGGCCTTGTGATAGTCAAATAAATCAATCACCTATATTGATTTGGCTTCTCCACATTTGTACCTTCTCTAACAAGCTTGTAATTAGTATCCATACGTAGACAAAAAGGTTTTGAATTCAACAATCGTATTTCCTTTAGAAGATCCAAGATATATTTTCTTTGAGAAATAAATATACACTTTCGAAATGTTGCCATGTCAAACCCCAAACAAATATCTAAGTTCCCTTAGATCTTTCATCTAAAACCAGCGACTCAAATAAGCTTTAAGTTGATCTATGAGGGACAAACGATCTTCAATAATTAACATATCATCAATAGATAGATGAACAAGTGAACAACTATGTATCGCTTCTAGTTTGTTTGGTAAAATGATTGTGGTCTACTTTTCATTGCTAAAATCCAAAATCTAGAAGGTCGCATGATAGTATTGTAAACCATTATCTAAGGGCCTGCTTGAGTGCATGTAAAGCCTTTCTATGCTTAGAAACTATAGTAGTAAGAAGTTGAGAAAAATTTGATGAAGAAGAAGAGCATAAAATTAGCTCCTTGTGTCCTCTAAATCCTTTAGGCAATATCACATAGACTTTTTCTTGAAGATTGGCATGTAGGAATGCATTGGTGGAATCCATTGGCAAGTAATTCAATTCTTCATAGCTATAACAACAAGAATAGTTCTGGAAGTGATCTTTTTTACAACAGGTGCAAAAGTTTCAACATAGTCTAGATCTTTTATTGTATAAAACCTTGAATGATGAGTCTTACTTTGTGTCTATCAATGGTTCCATCTGACCTTTAGTTGGTTTTAAGCAGCCTTTTGCAGCCAATAACTCTCTTGCTTAGGGGTAACTTTATTATTTCCCATGTACCATTTCTTTCTAAGGCATGCAATTCAACATTCATTGCATCACACTACACTGGGTCTTTAACATCCTGTTCAAAGTAGTTACGATCACGTTGTTCGTGTATAGTAGACATAAAGGCATAAAAATTTCTCCCAAAATGACTATAATCAATTTGATTGGTAATGGGATATTACATTGTGGTCGAACCACCCTACTCACATAATCAGTGAGTCATGTTGGTTTCTTAGATAGTCTTGAGGTTATTCTAACTAAAGTAGTGTTGTTATACTAAGCTGTCAGATCAACTAAAGCATTATCATTCCTATCTTGTATCTTAAGTTCTGAGATAGGCTATTGTGAAGGGTCAATAATTGGAATGGAGCAATCATATGTACGATTAGATTGTTTATGATCTTGAATTTGAAACGTGTACCTATGAACAACCTAGGAAGTGGAAGGCATATATATTGGTGTGGGAGTCATGTACACACCATTGTTGTTTTATGATAAGGAAAGATGTCTTCAACAAATCTAACATTCCTTGACACAAAGGTTTGTTGAGTCTGAAGACTAAGTAACTTTTTAGCATTTTGTGAAGGTAGATAACCCAAAAGTACGCACAGTTTGGATAGGGGTTTGCTGCAAAAGCCACACAACGAAATGTTCTCATATAGCTAGAATAAATTTCTTTTTGGGTCCACTGGGGTTTAATATAATGCATTCTTGGATCCACTTTTTTAGATAAATATTTTTCTGACTATGTGGGTTTGGGTAATTATTTTTTAGGGTGCAACTGTTTGGGTCACATGATTTCCATGAGACAAATATTTATTTTTCTGACTGAAAATTTTATAAAACTGCAATTGGCCCCAAAATGGGGTAATCGTTCTAATTCTGTTGTTTTCAGGGGTATTTGAGAGAATATGATTATTTCTAGTATTTTTGCTTCTTAGAATGACTTCACTGGTAATAGTTCTTACAATCTACTAGTTATGTCATAAATACTATATGTCCACCATGCTTAACAAAACAATAAAACTTAATTATAGAGTTTTTACCATCACTTGAACTTAGTCAGCATTAAACTCTGACATTCCTCTAACTTTCAATTTATAGAGATTGCTAATCTCAACCAAACCTTTCTTAGATTAGGCATAGCACATATCCACATTTGTACCTCAGACTATAGTCACTAATTTTTATTTTTTTAAGGAAAGTGATACTTTAATCAAGAAATTATAATATTAAGATATAAGGTTCCATTTAATAATGTTTTTCATTAAGAAACTTCTTTTATTAAAATCTCAAAAGTAAAAATATTACAATGGAATGATTGAAGAGGGTCTTGAACTATTGAGATCATTAGAGATACTTGCTCATAGAGAAATAGAGAAACCTAACTGTGTCCCTTCATAATACTTAGCTTCTCCCTTTGTAGAGAAGATGGATAACCACTACAGCAATCCGTGTAAATGGAGACCGAAAAATAGAGACCGAAACATAAAATGGTCTCTAATTAAATTTGGAGACCAAATTCAGAGACCGGAAACTCTGATATCAAATTGAAATCAATTTAGAGACCAAAATCAATATGCGGTCTCCACTTGAGACCAACACAATTTTCGGTCTCAGATTTTGGAGACCGAAATCAGTACACGATCTCCATTTGAGACCAACACAATTTTCAGTCTCAGATTTTGGAGATCAAATGTGATTTTGGAATCAATTACTGAGGTCTCAGATTTAGATACAAAACTCCAAAAGTAGTTTTCAGTAGAGACCGAAGTGGTTTTTGGTCTCACATTTAGAGACCAAAATCCAGGCTCGGTTTCCATTAGAGACCAAAAAAAATTTCGGTCTCGAATTTTTTAGGTGAGACTTCTGGAAAGGGTTTCACTTTGAGACCAAAATCCCCAGTCTCTAGTCAATTCAGAGACCGAAATTGAAGCGGTATCCACTTAGAGACCAAATTGGCTTTCGATTTCCAAATTCGGTCTCCAACTGTTAGATTTCTTTTACTTATGCTCTCGTCTCTCTGCTTCGACGTCTACAATTTCTCCTCCTCTTTTTGCTAGCTTTTTGATCCCCATTTCAAACTCTCTCCAAAAGCGCGCCATCTCCTCTCTGCTTCGATGCTGGCGAGGTTCAAAGCAAAATAGCACCGACTTCTGCCATCTACAGTGCCAATTGATGCCTCTCTCGCATCACTCACACCCTATTTGTTGAGGTGTTGAATGGTCTGCAGCAAATTAGCTATTGCCATTTCCGGCGAGGTGGTGGTTTCCGGTGATAGAAGCCCCTGAATCTACAGTTGTGTGAGGCAAGTTCTCTAATTCTTTGCAATTGGGTGCCTGACTGAATGTAATTTTCCTTCATCTTCAATGCCTGCCCACCGCCTTTGCTAGTTGCTGGTATTATCTGCTTCGCATTGATTGCCATTTTAATGGGTTTTTGTTTTCTCGACTACATTGATGGCGACTACTCATTTCATTTCGTGGGTTTTTAGTAGATTGTTGTACTGCTCTGTATTTGGCCATTTTGTGGGGGTTTTTATTTTTCCTTGATTATTGCTAATATTAGGAGATTATTTGTTCTTGCTTCTATAATTTTGTTTTGTAGAAATTTTACCCTTTTTCTTTGATGTTAGTTGTTCTAGCACTGCTGCAATGTCTTCTAGTTCTTACCGAAATCCTTGACGGCATGGGTCTTTCAAATCTGTAGCTTATCCGTGAGCCCTTGTGTTGACACACATTTTAGCTTCTTAAAATTTGGGACAATTTTATTCATTTTTTACACTTTTGGTTTAAACAAGATGGAACCCTTGTTGTTATTGTTGTCTCTACAAGGTCTCAAATTATGGGCGAGTTTTGTGCATGTGTTTGGTAATTTTATGGTACGAGTGTTATGTTATCCCCTCGTTTTACCCCCCCAAACCAACCAAAAAAACAAGTATGGCCGTAATGAAATCCCCAATAGAACTTCGTTGGAGATTGCTGATGTGGTTTAAATTTCTAGGAGAATGCTACTATGTCCTTCACTTGCCCCTCATGCCTTGGTTTGAGCCCTTTTGGAGCCAGAGATTTGAAATGAATAGCAGGGCATTAAAAATTGTGAGGACTAACAGTATAAAATAAGAGATTCCCTTAATCTTCATTTTGGTAAGTTTGGATGAGTTGAAGAGCTAACCTCACGCAATAGCATTTGCATTTCTTTGTATTGGGCTATATCACATGTGCCTGTTTACTCTCCTTTCTTTTTACCTTTATTTTGGGATCATGCCACTGTCTGAAGCCATCTGTCAATGCAACCATGCTGCCCACGGGAAAGGGCATATGTACCTTCCCGCTCATTGACTTGACTTCATGCATATAAAATCACAACTTGTTTAGGCGTATATTCAAAGCATTATTAATGACAATGCCAGTGAGAAATTGCGTATAAATAACTCCAAGTTCTTCCTTGATCAAGAATAGCCTTGTAGACAACCCCAAAAGTGCCACTTCTGATTAGATTCTTTGATGGGAACTCATTTGTTACTTTCAGAATGTTGCACGCATTTCTTCATTGGGGTCAGTTTTTCTACTTGCAGACCTCTTTTTTGCATTAGCTTTCTTTCCTCTTTTAGCTTTGTTTTGGTTTGTCTATCTATATTGTTTCATCTTTTTCCATATAATCCATCTAATACATATTAGATGTTTAAGTGTTCTCTGTATTCAATATCAATTCACAGAGTTCTAATCGTTGTTGATAGCTGGGGCCGTGCAGAAAAAGAAAGGAACTTATGTCAAGGAATTAACTTAGCAACTACATTGCAGCGCATTGAGAAGAATTTTGTCATAACTGATCCTAGGCTTCCAGATAAGCCAATTGTATGTCTAAATCTAATGAAGCAACCTTATTGTAGTCATCTTAGACTTTTTATGTTGCTTATAGCATTATGCATTTATTTGGGCGTTCTCAGCATTCAAATATTCAGCTCCATAAAATTTGCATTTACGCTTCGGAAAGAAGTGCTACAAGCTCTAGCATGCAATTCATATTGCTTATATCGCAATACTTGACTTTATGTATTGTATATTGCAGATTTTTGCATCTGATAGCTTCCTTGAACTGACAGAGTATTCAAGAGAAGGAGTTTTGGGAAGAAACTGTAGGTATGAACTACCTGTAGCATTTTCAGCTTGTATGACTTCTGCAATGAATGCCATGAGAAAACAGACATTTAATACTTGAGTATCTTATATCACAATCAGGTGTGAAAAGCAATTGATTTCGATGCATTTATTTATGCAAGAGTATTTTTCATATGTGAATGTGAAGAGTTAGCTCATATATGCTTGGTAAACCTTTGGTTGATTCTCAAAATGCAAAGTCAAAAGTAATTTTAGGTGAAGAACCATTATAGAAATAGCTTTGTGAGTATAATCATCTTAAATTATGTTCCTTCTATATGTGCTTTCTCTTTCTCATTGGTTTCATGGAGTAAAGGGGTTTTCATGGCTAGAAGATTGTCAGAACTCCCTCTCTACCCTCCCCTCAAAGTGGATAAGGATGTTATCCATTTCACCCCAACATTCAATCGATGAAAATTAAAAGACGTTATGAAGTGAAGAGAAAAAAAATTGATTAAGATTAAAGGACATTTTGGAAGCTAACAAATTACTCCTATACCTGTTACTCCTATACCTCTTATTTATGTCTTTATGATTGTACTTTGTACTTGGTGTACTCCAGTCGTGTGGCTTGTAGAGTTGTGGTCTCCGACGTGTAGCCGTTGAGCTTGTGGATGTATTTTGCACCTTTATTTATTGCAAGGAACTAATGTAGGGCTTCATGCCTGGGATAACTCCAATTTTTAGGCGGAACTCTGTCCGTTTTTGTCCATAAATATATATGTATACATATATATCTTTGTGTGTGCGTGTGAAAGTATATACACACACACACACACACACACACACACACACACACACATATATATATATATATATACGCGCACACACACACACACACACATTTATATATATACACTAACATAATGCATTTTGTTTGTTTGCGTTTTATGTGCAGTAACAATTCTCTTGGGATCCACAACATGAGGCAGTAGTCAAAAGAGAGTGGCAACAAGCAATTCAAAATTTGGACGCATATTTGTAGCAGTATCAATCCTTGAGTATGGAGCAAGTTTGGGTTGGTGTGTTGTACAATTTGGATGACATTTGTTGATTGACTCATTGGGAGCGTTAGATTATATATATCTGTAAGCAATTATGTGGAATTTTTCTATATATTTGGAAGTGGTTGTATCGAACTAGTTATATATATATTTATGAAATTTGGAATTGTAGTTACATGTTGACGTAATGGAAGTGGTTATGTGGAATTTGTGGCAATTTTGGTCCAAAAATTATTTATAAAAATAGCAGGTTCAAGAGTATGTATGAAAGCAAAATTATTTTAAAAAAAGTTAAATTAGAGACCGAAATTATATCTTGGTCTCTGTTAGAGATCGAGAATAAATTTTGGTCTCAAAAATTGCCGTGGCCAGACTCCATTCTCAATCAGAGACCAAGATCACTATACGTTCTCAAGTGGAGACCGAAATATTTGGTCTCCATTAGAGACCACTACGATTTGGTCTCTAATAGAGACTGGTAGAGTTTGGTCTCAAACAGAGACCACACATTTTGGTCTCAAATAGAGACCAAACTGGGCCAGTCTCCATTAGAGACCGAATACATTTGGTCTCAAATTTTGGTCTTAGTTGGAGACTGAAGAGCAAAATTTGGTCTCTAATTTTGAATTGCTACCAAGCTTTTGGAGACTGGCCTATTTCGGTCTCCATTCGGTCTCTAAACTTAAATTGAGATCGAATTTTTTTTTTTGGTTGAGACCGAATTTTTCGGTCTCTAATGGGTCGGCTTATTGTAGTGAACATAGGATGCTTTTTACAAGATGCGTTTACATTGCTATAATAGGTTTCATTATTTTACTAACTTGACCCTTGATAAGATAAAACATAGTGGTGTGACAACTTTTCAAAGTATTTAATGCTGAAAAGTCTAGTCATCCACATAGTGCCCATTGGAGATCGAATTTTAGAGACCGAAATCAGATGCGGTCTTCAATTTTACTTTTGAGACCAAAGTCGGAGGGCGGCCCAAACTATATGTAATTGAAACCAAATTTTGAGACCAACATCAGAAACGGACTATAACAGAGACCGGTTACTGAGTCTGCTGCTTTTGGGCTCAAATAGAGACGAGTGTTACAGACCATCTTATATTCTAGTTTCAAGTAGAGACTATGTTTAGCAACGGTCTCTAAACTCGGTCTCAAACTGTTGAGGTGTCTGGTATTTTTTGGTCTCAACCATCCTTGCCATTGAGACCAAATTAAAGTCGAAGCGCACTTAGCAATTGCGACACCCTCCTCCTTGCGACCCTTCCTCTACGCGCGCGTGCTGACACCTGGGCTCGTTTGTCTATAGTTGAGCAGTTTTCGGGGACCAGGTAGGTGGCCTTTGCCTCCTTTCCTCCTCGCTATCTTCTCTCTATGTCCCAACATTGAGATTTTTTGTGTTTGTTTAGTTAGGGTTCCGACTCAAGAACCCTAACACTGATGATTTGTTAATGGCTGTGATTAATAATGGAGCCCTAACAATTGCAAGTTGGCTGTGTATAGAGACGTAGCTATCTTCTCGCTTAACTTGTTCATTCATTTCGTGGCATCTTTATTTCTTCATCTTAGCTTGAAATACATATTGTCAGTTATGGTATTCAATTACACTTGGGCACTTGTAGGAGTCTCTAACGATGTCATACTTAGTAGCGGATGTAGTGCAATTGCAATAATGATGTTCTCTGGAATGAATTTTACACAGCCATGAACTATATGCGTGTCTATTTCATTGTTGGGTCCTGTGGTCTATTGTGTTGGCTTTTTTAAGATCCTTACCAATCAAGTAGAGACAAGACGCTATACATGATAAACAGCAAAACTAGTCTACTCTGGAATACATAATTTGAAGAGCTACATGTCTAGTTGTTAGTCATCGAGCACCTTTTGTGTCAAGAGGAGATCATATCGTATCCACTTGAAGGTTCATTTAGTTCAGGGTGAAAATATTTGTAGCTAACCTGGGTGCGACAGCATTTTGAAAGAGAAGACATTCAGTTATATATGAAACCATTCTCCCTTCAAACCCCACCCCTTCCAGAGGGATATCCTAGAAATTTTGTGTCCAGTTTATTGAATGTGGTTGCTTTCTTTATGAATAGAGCATGCCCAGTTCTTTGTTAATGGCTGCGAATGTCTTCTTGATTTCCTGATCTTTTTTGTTATTCTGTGCAGTATCCTGCTGAGAACAAAACGTTAATCCTGGCAACATTGGATAATCAAACTTTTGGTAAACTTGCCGAGTGTGCCCAGTCAGTGGATGCATAGATATCCTGTGATGTACTTCTTGTTTCCTAATATAGTAGGCTTTGCACTTTATGCTTTTTGGCCAAATGCATTAATGTCTAATTTTCATTATTTTCATGAAAGCACTGGACTATCTATTATTTCATTTCATTGACTTGGATCAATATGTGTGGAGACGTTGTCAATAGAACCTTGCTCTATTTGATTGATACCTGTACAGTTGCTGCTTAATGGTTGGCCTCAAGCCGTCAATATCTGGCATGCGCTTGATTTCCGAATTTAAATATCTCACACCGCATTTGTCCTTTGTGGAAACAAAGTTTATAATTTATCATATTTTGCCCCGCTACGCTATTATTGATTCTTTGCCGCTGGAACTTGGATGCATATTTACATTGATAAAAGGATTATGTGGATTGTCAACTGAGAGTCAATGGGCAATGCTTTTGGCCTTAATATTCTGCTGCTAACAACACCTTTAATCCATGCAGACTGGAAATTGTGTATACTTTCTTTATGATAATTCAGTGCTTTAGACTGGAAATTTGCTACTGATCAGTTTGTGAAGCGGTATCCTGATAAAGTTGTTTACATTGTAAGTTCTCTTTCATTCACTCTGCCTTTCTTTTTCAGTTTCATTTTCCTATGCTGTATTCGGCTGCATATATCCAATTTATGATTAGCTTGGGTTTCCTTGTAACTGAAATTGACTCATTTTGCTTGCTTAGTGCCCACTATTTGTAAGTGGCAGAAGGGCCTAAGAAATTGTAGGTCACATCAATGAACTTGTTGAAGATATAAAAAAACACTGAATGGCTCCCTAAAATAATTGTAAGTGGCAGAAGCACTCTAGTTGGTCAGAACAGGTGTTACCCCATGATGCGTAGCTCAACTCAACGAGGATCACTGATACATCATACATGCCCACTCCATCCTTCCCTGCCTGTCGCTTGCTCTTATGCCTAGTCTACTAGTACATATATGTATATATATATATATATATATATATATATATATATATATATATATATATATATACTGAAAGTGCAAAAGCTAATAAATCACCTTAGAGGGGGGTGAATAGGGTGATGATCAAAATCGCATTTTAATCGAAATAAACTGCGGAAAATAAACGTGAACAAAACACAAGCGAATTTTTTAACGAGGTTGGGCCTCAACAGGCTTAATCCCCGCCTAGAGTTCCCTAACTCTAGGATTAACCCGAATATTTATTAGGAGAGATGATTACAACTCTAGAGTACACCTACTCTAAGTTCCAAGACCCAAGTTGACACCCTGAATAAGGCTTGGTAGAATTGACCCTTCAACTCTATAATCCTACCTAAACACTACTTGAATAACTCAAAGAACAATAGCAAATTAAAGCTCAATCAATACAACAAGAGAGTGTGTTTGAGTATGCCAATGAATGCTTGTCTTGCTTGATGTCTTTTCTGCTGCAAACTCAGCCCCTTTTTATAGCCAAAGTCTTAAGCTAGCCGTTGCACTTGTTATGGAAAGCCACAATTCAAGCCCTTGAACCAGCTTATTCAAGCCCTTGAAATTTGCTAAGTTTGCAGATCATGCTCAACGTCTTTGGATTTTCTTCAACGGCTAATTCCATAACTTGGCAACCTTCTAGAAGATGATAAGTTGCCTTATATGCTCCTTGAAATATTCCACAATTATTTGCACAAAACTTGCTCATTTGACTTCATCTCAATCTTATATTTTTGGCAACAAAATAGATTTAACCAATTACAATCAAATAATAATAATATCACCTTGAGATATCACCTTGAGATATACAATTAAATTTAAAACAATATTAATCTCTAAACTTCTTTTTTGTCTTTCATCAAAACAAACATATCATATTAAGGAATAAAGGGAAAGTCAACATATATATATATATATATATATATATATATATATATATATATATATATACACACATATATATGTATGTTTGTATTTATATGTGTGTGTATATACACACACACACACACACACACATATATATATATATATATATATACATACACATATATATACATACACATATATACACACACACACACACACACACACACACACACACACACACACACATATATATAATATATATATATATATATATATATATATATGTCTGTGTGTGTGGTGTGTGTGTGTGTGTGTGTGTGTAAATATATATATACATACATACATACATATACATATATACACACACACACACACACACACACCACACACACACACACACACACATATATATATATATATATATATATATATGACATACACACACATATATATATATATATATATATATATATGTACATACACACACACATATATATATATATATATATATATATATATATATATATATATATATATATATATATATATATGGTACACACACACACACACACACACACACACACACACACACACACACATATATATATATATATATGTATGTATGTATGTATATATATATGTATATACATTTATACACACATACATATATGTCATAGAAGTGAGAAACAAAGTAATTATTTATCTACCAATGAATTATGAGACAAAGTAATGGTTCTTACATTTATTTATCTATTTCTACTGTTTACTTAACTTATCGAGCAAGGACTACATTAGATATGTGTAAATGCATTCATTGCATGGTGCCATTTAGTATTAATAGAATTGGTTAGTAGTATGTACCGTTCCTCACGAGACAATGGTTCCACGCTGGGAGTGAATGTACAATAGAATAGAGGGGAAGTACCTAAGCACGGTATTCATTGAGAAAGTGGATAAGTTTATTAAGTTTGATTGTGTGCAAGAAGAGTTTCAGAGGTGTTGTAAGCTGAAGTGTCCTTGTGTCAAGTGCCGCAATATACCATACATTGATGTAGACACGATCAAGTTATATTTGTACCAGATTCACTTTTTATGTAGTGCATGTTGATGACTAATTTATGTGCAACTTGTGTTTTTAAGTGTTGGAATGTGTGCTAACTATTTTAAATGTATGCAAACTTCTCTTGGATTTTCTCCCTATATTTGTTATGTTATTTGACTAACATGTTTTCATGTCAGAGTGCGTGTTACTTGATGCTGAAATTTTAGACATGCATTTTCTCACCTTCATAGCACATTGTCCAAGATTTAAAGGCTTAGTTAACAACATGCATTCTGATTTATTGATCAGTGTCCAACATTGCTATTTGTATCATATATTGTGTCGTATGGCATACAAGCTTCTAATTTAAATGTATGCAGTCATCTAATTTAAACTCCCACTAAGCTAAAAATCCTCTTTCAAATCTAAGCTGATGATGGGTTTCATACTTAAATTACATTTTTGTTTGTTGATTAATTTCGTCAGCTTCCCCCCCTTTTCTGGTGCAATAGGTAAGCTACATTCGGTATTTAGCCTTGTTGTTGAGGATGGGTTTCACTGAGCACAATATGATGATTGTCCTTGATCCCGTTCTCATCAGCTCCACAACCTCAGTACTCTCATCAGCTCCACAACCTCAGTGCTCACGGCATAAAGACCTGAATCCTGAACTACTATGAACACTTTCTATTTATCAAAAAGCTATAATCATGCAAAGACATAATTCACTATAAGATGAGATTCATAACAGAAGGAACTATCCATCGCTTCCTGAACTACTATGAACACATTTCATTTGGTTTGGCTTATTTTGTTAATGTAGCAGGGTTTAAATAGTGCTCTTGACCGTGCTGTACATCGCTACAAGCGCAACAGAGAGTGGTGGGAGCAGCTTGTCCAGAAGGTTATGAACATTGATTTTAGTTGGGAATCTTCAGCACGATATGAGGAACTTTATGCAAGGTCAGTACCAAGAGCAAGGGTTGTAAAATGCACTTGAACAGATGATTATTCCACTTATGTTGTGTAACTTCAGTCGAGGGGACTGTGCAAGCACATCAACTAAGAAAGAGTCGGCAGCCTTTTTCTCCGAGCAATCCCAACTGGAATAGGGGAGCCATAATCTAATCCACATTAAAGATATGGGCTGTATCGGAAATTGCTTCTTTGAAAAGCTTCATTTCAAGAAGTTGATTCTTGGCTTCAGTTTTCGAGCATATGAATCTCTTATATCTGGCCTCACAGTAAGGGTTGCGTCTTTCTAACGACATCTTCGCTCATTGAATTTGTATAGCTTGTCATAGGCAGTGAGTTACGAACGGTTATTTTGTACCTATACATACGTGTAATAATGGACGTTAACAGAGAACAGATTGCATTTGATCATGTATTTCCCCTGTGATTTTGTGTTCTTGTCACTATTTTAGGGATAGGTGGCCCATGGGTTGAACCCAATACGGTACTTGTTGAACATGAAGTCAATCCTATCTAAGATGACTTATTCATACGATAATCTAATTAACACAATGTTAACTAGGCCTTGATTGAACCCTTATGAGGTCATAGCTCCTTGCACCGTTATGTTTTATAAAATTTTCCAAGTGACCGCTAATTTTTTTCCCCCTCGAACATGCCACTATGCTTTTTGTCCAAAGTATCACATAATGAGCTTTTTACCTATAAACGGTTAAACTTAGAGTTCCCCTTCGTTTTCACTATTTACAAATGTTTTTTTCACAAACTCACTGACCGAACCCCACATCCACTGGAGGGCGGCCCAAACAAAACAACAAGGTTGCTGGCGGCTGGGGAGACAAGTGATAGTCCACGACTATGACAGGCGACGCTCAAAGCCCTCTGTTCCTCATACTTTCTGTCTCGTAGTGTCCTCTTCCCTGGAAACCCTTAAACTACCAACTCAACCCGACTTTATTCAGATCGAAAGAGGCCGTCCTTGGTTCAACGACAATATATCTGCAGTTGTCTCAGGAGTTACGATCTCCCTCCCGTCTAAGTTTGACTCATTGTGAATTATTACGTTTCCATTCTCCCATGTGTACTGAAATCTTGATTTTGATTTAGAAATGAATTGAAGTCCTTTTTTTAATGTTTAGTGGGAAAATTTCTGTCTAATTATTGTGTTCATCTATAGATGAGAAGCAATAGAACTCGAGTTATATTAATCTATTGTCAAATGCTAATGTTCTAGCCTACTAGGGATCAGCGAGCACGCACTCAATTATGAACTTCATGTGAGATAAACAGAACAAAGCACTTCACATTAGCAGTGTTTTGACAGATATATCATCATTTCAGCACCACAAAAAATTTACGTTATCAAGGATAGTGATTTAGATTAACGCGCATCATTCACAAACAGTGAAAAAAAAAAAAACAACATTTTTCAAGTTTTAATTTCACTAAAAGCATAATTGAGCGTCCTCACTTCCCGGGGACAAAGTTGGTGGCATAGGCCCAAGCATTGTTGTTAACTGGGTCGGCAAGGTGGTCAGCAAGGTTCTCCAAGGGACCCTTTCCGGTGACGATGGCCTGAACAAAGAAGCCGAACATTGAGAACATGGCCAACCTACCATTCTTGATCTCCTTGACCTTGAGCTCGGCGAAGGCCTCCGGGTCATCGGCCAAGCCCAGTGGGTCGAAGCTGCCACCGGGGTAAAGTGGGTCGGTGACCTCACCAAGTGGGCCACCAGCAACACGGTAGCCCTCAACAGCGCCCATCAAGATCACCTGGCAGGCCCAGATGGCGAGGATGCTTTGGGCGTGGATCAAGCTTGGGTTACCCAAGTAGTCAAGCCCACCCTCCTTGAAGATCTGGGCTCCGGCCTTGAACCACACGGCCTCACCGAACTTAACCCCATTGCGGGCCAAGAGCTCTGGGAAGACACAACCCAAAGCTCCCAACATGGCCCATCTGGCGTGGATCACCTCAAGCTCGCGGTTCCTGGCGAAGGTCTCCGGGTCAGCTGACAGCCCAGCCGTGTCCCAACCGTAGTCACCGGGGAACTCACCGGTCAGGTAGCTTGGGGGCTCCCCGGAGAATGGGCCCAACCACTTGACACGGTCAGGACCGTACCATGGGCTGCCGGATGATGAGGCCGGCTTGGGCTTGGCGCCAGTCTTCCTCATGGTCAGTCTTGACACACTGAGGACCTCGGAGCCGGCTAGGCCAAGCTTCACTGCTCGCCCAGCGAGGGAGGGGGAGGACAGGGACATTGCGGAGGAAGCCATGGCAGCTACGTGGCGTGAGTGTGATATTGATTAGGGGATTGTGTGAATAGTTAGCTGGTCGAGAAGTGACGGTGTTTAGGTTGTTTTTATACTTGGAATTTAGAGGTATCCTTATCTTTGGATATCTAAATCTTGTTTCCAATTGGCTTTGCTTTGCTTGTCAAGATTTTGCGATAACCCAGTTGGCACTATCTCAGCCAGAAGGTGCGAAGATTTTATGGGTCTCTGGCGGCAAATTATCACATATACTCGAAAGTACGTACTCCTATTGCTGTATATATATATATATATATTTCGATGTATAATTGTCATATAAGCGATTATTAACATATATGTTACTTATGCAGCGTCCGAGAGTACATACTCCCGGACATATGGTATAGGCTTTACTGCTCTCTGGCCAATAAGGAATGGACATGTGGAGGTTTAGGATTGCGTTAACACGAGATAAGAATCTACTGAGTTCGGATTTTTTGGACACATTACCAGTTTGATGCCAAGTATCACCAACGATGCAATTCGACTGCCTCAGTGCATGAGACTTTTCTGCTTTGCAGCAGTACACGAAGTGCATTGCTGACCATGAATTACCTAAGATTGATTTGTGGCATTTATTGTTGCATGTTTCAACATTATATATTTTTTAGGTCTTTTAACATGTATTTTAATATTCTGTATAGACCTTAATCTTGACCGTAGTCATAATAATCTTTCTGTGTAAATGATTGTTTTAACTTCCAACAAAAATATTGCAGTTGGCCTTTATTATTTTATTAAAAGTTAGTGAATTGGATACTAGAAAATGGAATAGAAAGATGCGGTTGACTAGCGCAAAGTGCATAATCCTTAATATATGTGCATGATCATATTAGTCCCAATCCATGAGATTTTGATATAATGTTAAAGATTGAACAGTGAATAGTTAGCTTTCAAGGTGTACTCTTGTGTAATATCTCAATTAAAAAAAAAAGGAGATAATATTTGCCATCTAACAATCAAGGTGTATACATCTCAAGGTGTCCTTTAGAATACAAATATTTATCATTTATAAGTTTTAAGGGTAGATATGTTGCAGCATCTTTTACATCTATGGTTATGGTTTATGATTTTTCGGCCCTAAATAATTGATAACAATAGTTGCTATTTTTTTGATATTTAGCATTATGGGCAATACAAAAGCATATAAAAATGCTAAAATGTTATGATATGCGTTAAATACCTAACAATTTGTTAAACTCAAATAACTTAACTATCAAGTGGCCGCTTGAACTTTCTTTGAATTATTTTTCTTTTTCATTTAGGAAAAACAATACTATATAATAGCCACACTCAAAATCAATAATGCATAAAGCCCTTACCCACATTAGTCTCATCTTATCCTGTCAATAACGTTCAATTCTCTAGGCTTTTGTTTCCCTCCAATAAAGAAGATTGTGAAGCTGGATGGGGAACAAAAAAAGCCAAAGAGAATAGCCCCATGTGATGAGTTTGATCAATCTAGAATTAGCGAGGAAAAGGTGAGGATTAATGGGATCAACTCAACCATGTAGTCTATTATTTATATGTCATGCAGTGCAAAATGAGCCCTGAGTAGTATATATACAAGACAAAGAATATGAAGGAGGAAGAGATGTGGAGAAACAGAATAGCTAATTGACTACTGCTAATTGTCTTATCCACCTCTGCATGCTCCTAACAAACTCTCTAACTGATTTTATACAATTGTGATATTCTACACTGCCCCTCAAGTTGGAGGTGTGAAACATGTCTTGTGCACCCAACTTGGAGAGTTGCATATTATGTTGACTAACAAAGACAATTTTTCCGAATACATTAGCCAGTTAAGCCTTTGTATGAACACAAGTTGGCTTAATGAGGTCTACCTTCAGGTTATCTCTGATATAATGGTAGTCAACCTCAATGTGCTTTGGCCTTTTATAAAAAATTGAATTAACTACTATGTACCATGTAGCTTGATTACCACATTTTAGTGTAGCAAGTTTTAAACCAGGCAAACTTAAGTCTTTCAGTAGAGGTAAGAGCCAAGTCACCTTATAAGTGGTTGTTGCCATAGCTTTATAGTCTGCCTCTGTTGTAGATCTAGACACCACCTTTGGTTGCTTGATTTCCATGAAATAGGTGAATCACAATAAAATGCAATATCCTATTGAAGCTTTCCTAGAATGTACACAACTTTTCCAATCCCTATCACAATAAGCAGTGATAGTTGAGGTATGGGATAATAAAATGCCTTGTTCAGGAGATACCTTGGGCATATAAGAACTGTTAGAGTTGCATTCATGTGATCTTCAGCAAGGGAGGACATAAATTGACTAAGAACTTAAACTATGAAGTAAATGCGATTCCTTGTGACAGTCAAATAAATCAATCTCCTATATTGATTTGGCTTCTCCACATTTGTACCTTCTCTAACAAGCTTGTCATTAGTATCCATACGAAGACAAAAAGGTTTTGAATTCAACAATCATATGTCCTGTAGAAGATTCAAGATATATTTTCTTTGAGAAATAAATATACACTTTTCAAATGTTGCCACGTCAAACCCCAAACAAATATCTAAGTTCCCTTACATCTTTCATCTAAGTCCAGCGACTCAAATAAGCTTTGAGTTGATCTATGAAGGGCAAACAATCTTCAATAATTAACATGTCATCAATAGATAGATGAACAAGTGAACAACTACGTATCGTTTCTAGTTTGTTTGGTAAAATGATTTTGGCCTACTTTTCCTTGCTAAAATCCAAAATCTAGAAGGTTGCATGATAGTTTTGTAAACCATTATCTAAGGGCCTGCTTGAGTGCATGTAAAGCCTTTCTATGCTTAGAAACAATAGTAGTAGGAAGCTGAGCAAAATTTGATGAAGAAGAGCATAAAATTGGCTCCTTGTGTCCTCTAAATCCTTTAGGCAATATCACATAGACTTCTTCTTGAAGATTGGCATGTAGGAATGCATTGGTGGAATCCGTTGGCAAGTAATTCAATTCTTCATAGCTACAACAACAAGAATAGTTCTAGAAGTGATCCTTTTTACAACAGGTGCAATAGTTTCAACATAGTCTATATCTTTTATTGTCTAAAACCTTGAATGACGAGTCTTACTTTGTGTCTATCAATGATACCATCTGACCTTTAGTTAATTTTAAGCAGCCTTTTGCAGCCAATAAATCTCTTGCTTAGGGGTAACTTTATTATTTCCCATGTACCATTTCTTTCTAAGGCATGCAATTCAACATTCATTGCATCACACCACATTGGGTCTTTAACATCCTGTTCAAAGTAGTTAGGATCATGTTGTTCGTGTATAGTAGACATAAAGGCGTAAAACTTTCTCCCAAAATGACTATAATCAATTTGATTAGTGATAGGATATTACATTGTGGTTGAACTACCCTACTTACATACTCAATGAGCCATGTTGGTTTCTTAGATAGTCTTGAGGTTCTTCAAACTAAAATAGTGTTGTTATACTAAGCTGTCAGATCAACTAAAGCATTATCATTGTTATCCTGTATCTTAAGTTCTGAGATAGGCCATTGTGAAGGCTCAATAATTGGAATGGAGCAATCATATGTACGATTAGATTGTTTATGATCCTGAATCTAAAATGTATATCTATGATCAACCTAGGAAGTGGAAGGCATATATATTGGTGTGGGAGTCATGTATGCACCATTATTGTTTTATGGTAAGGAAAGATGTCTTCAACAAATCTAACATTCCTTGACACAAAGGTTTGTTGAGTCTGGAGATTGAGTAACTTTTTAGCATTTTGTGAAGGTAGATAACCCAAAAGTATGCACAGTTAAGACAGGGGTTTGCTGCAAAAGCCACACAACGAAACGTTCTCATATGGCTAGAATAAATTTCTTTTTGGGTCTACTGGGGTTTAATATAATGAATTCTTGGATCCAACTTTTTAAATAGATATTTTTTTGACTGTGTGGGTTTGGGTAATTATTTCTTAGGGTGCAACTGTTTAGGTCACATGATTTCCATGAGATAAATATTTATTTTTCTGACCCAAAATTCTGTAAAACTGTGATTGGCCCAAAATGGGGTAATCGTTCTAATTCTATTATTTTCTGGGATATTTGAGAAAATATGATTATTTCTAGTATTTTTGCTTCTTATAATGACTTCACTGGTAATAGTTCTTACAATCTACTAGTTATGTCATAAATACTATATTTTCTATGATTATATGTCCACCACGCTTAACAAAACAAGAAAACTTAATTATAGAGTTTTTACCATTACTTGGACTTAGTCGGCATTAAACTCTGACGTTCCTCTAACTTTCAATTTATAGAGATTGTTAATCTCAACCAAACCTTTCTTATATTAGGCATAGCACATATCTATGTTTGTACCTCAGACTATAGCCACTAATTTTTTTTTTTTTTTAAGGAAAGTGATACTTTAATCAAGAAATTATAATATTTAGATATAAGGTTCCATTTAATAATGTTTTCCATTAAGAAACTTCTTTTATTAAAATCTTAAAAGTCAAAATATTACAATGGAATGATTGAATAGGGTCTTGAATTATTGAGATCATTAGAGATACTTGCTCATAGAGAAATGGAGAAACCTGACTATGTTCCTTCATAACACTTAGCTTCTCCCTTCATAGAGAAGATGGACAACATAGGATGCTTTTTACAAGATGCGTTTACATAGCTATAATATGTTTCATTATTTTACTGACTTGACCCTTGACAAGATAAAACATAGTGGTGTGACAACTTTTCAAAGTATTTAATGCTGAAAAGTCTAGTCATCCACATAGTGCCCATTGGAGATCGAATTTTAGAGACCGAAATCAGATGCGGTGTCCAATTTTATTTTTGAGACCAAAGTCGGAGGGCGGCCCAAACTGTATGTAATTGAAACCAAATTTTGAGACCAACATCAGAAACGGACTCTAATAGAGACCGGCTACTGAGTCTGCTGCTTTTGGACTCAAATAGAGACGAGTATTACAGACCATCTCATATTCTGGTTTCAAGCAGAGACTACGTTTAGCAGCGGTCTTTAAACACGATCTCAAACCGTAGAGGTGTCT